>JAUMHN010376638.1:0-40774 GCA_032360265.1 Heliamphora ciliata
TTTTAGGTAGGAAGAGATATAGATGTCATACATATCTTAAATGATATATTGTATATATCATTAAGAGGCACAAAAAAATAACCCTAATCCTTCCTAGCCGCCGCCCCCTCTCTCTCTTTTTTGGCAAATCATTTTTGCCTTTTGGAGAAAAGTGTGAGAAGAAACCGAAGAGGAGAAAAAGGCTTCGATCGGAATCGGTGCCCACACACCGTGATCGTCGTAGTGCGTCCGGGACATACATGAGAAGGTTGTAAGGTCGTCTTCAACGTATTCAGGACTTATTGAAACTTTTCGACAAGTTTCATAAATGTATAATGTTATTAAGATTAATATTGTTATCGATTTTCATGAAAAATGCATGCGTCGTTTTTTACGGTCACGACGTCGGTTCAAAATTTTTTATTTTCGCTCCAACATTTTCTACCGATAAAAAAGCCTAGAGTTATATATAACACCATAATATAACAATAAGGTCTAGAATCCTACCTTGGCGAGTCAAAACTCAAAGCCTCGAAAGCCAAACCTTGACAAAATGGAAATCTGTCCGGATATATACGGAGCTCCTGGCACCAACATCGAGGATCCACTATCGAATTGCTTAAAACAGAGTCCTGGTCCCTCAGAAATCTAGAGAGAAGGTAGAGGAAACCAAAACTTAACTTAGAAGAAAGCTCCTTTAAAATATCTCAGCCCCTGATATTTATAGAAAAACTCTAAAATCTACCAAAATCCTCAGTTCAGTCGACTGGACCCCCCACTCCAGTCAACTAAACAGCCTACTAGAAACATGAAAATTGCCCAGCGCCACAGTCCAGTCGACCGAACTAGAAAATCTCAGTCTAGTGGACTGGGTCAACCCCTCCAGTCGACCGAACCTCAAGGCAGTTTCTTTTTCTGCGTAAAATTGGTTTTCTAGCCTTAAACCAAACTAAACAAGCCTCAACGGAACCCGAACAAACGTAAAATTCATACGCACCTGTTGTTCTACTGTGATGAAGCACGAATCCCAACACCCGAGGTCAAAGATCAACTCTAACTCTGTCAATCCTGAAATTATTCCAAAAATAAAATAGGTCAGGGTCTCACACAATGCTTCGAGTGTCAAGGGTATGGTCACATTACACAGAATTGTCCAAACGAAAAGAAAAAGAAAGAAAAGGTTTTCACTATAACATGAGATGATGAAGTTGAGTCAATTGATGATGAAACTGAGTCCGATCCTGAGAAGAGTGTAAGTTTGTCGCTTTTCCTACATCTACTGGATCATGTAAATCTGAATATTTTGACCAAGAATCGCGTGCGTCTCAAAGTGATTCCAGTAAAGAGGATCCAGATTTAGGTTCAGGTTTAGAGTCAGAAGATGGCAGTGAGAAAAATCTTCAATGGGCTTATGATTTACTTAATTACAAAGAAAGTTATAAAATGAAAAAACCTATCACTAAGCTGTCACTGAAGGTTAAAATCTTGGAAAAGGAGAATGATGGCCTTAAATTAGAACTAATCCAGTCTCAGGCTCTTGTTTCTCAATTAAAAAATTTTAAAACCAAAATGACTGAGAAACTGGTAAGATCTAACAAATAGAGAAATGAACTTATTGAGTCTTCTGATTCTCATAAATCCAAAGTTTCTAAATTAGAACTAGAATTACAAAACTCAATAAAGCTAAAATCCCAGTTTAAGGCAAAAACCAAAGAGTTGGAATCTGAACTGTGTACTTCTAATACCACTCTCAAGAAGTTGAATTTAGGGTCCATGAGTTTGGAACAAATCTTAAGTGTTCAGAAAGTAGCCTTAGACCGGATTGGATTAGGGTATGTTGAAAATTCATCTGTCTCGAAGATTTCAGGAAAAATCAATTTTATTAAAGCTATCAACATACCTACAAGTTTTGGTCAAAATATTTTGAAAAAGATTGATCAATTTAAGATTGAAAATTCGGGGAAAACTTTTCAAAAACCTTTACCACAATCAATTGGTCTTAAAAAATTTGTGTATATCTGTCATTATTGTGGTATTGTGGATCAGATTCGACTAAATTCCATAAATTGATTTCACTGTCTTTTTACGAAAATAATAGAAAAGGTAGAAAATTGCATGACCAAATTAGATAGCTGAATAAATAAGCATACTGGCAGTTGGGTGCTCGAGCAGACCCAAGAGGCGCTTAAGCGAACAACTGGCACAGAGGTGAACCAACTCACTGGCAATCGAGCACCAGAGGTGAACCAAAAGGGCGCTCGAGCGGCCAACTGGCAGAGAACTAAAATACCTCAGTCGCGTGCTCGAACAGACCCTATGGGCGATCGAGCGGACAACTGACAGACACCCTATTTTGGCCAGAAACCCAGTACTCAAATCAAATATTTTCCAAAAATTTGTTATGTCTGGGTTCGTATGTCTGATTTGAAATGTCATGTAGTTCACATGGCCCTAAAAGCTCAAAATTCTTTTATGTGGTACTTAGACAGTGGTTGTTCCTGACATATGTCAGGCGATAAGTCACTATTCTCGAGTGTTGATCCATATGATGATGGACTTGTCACATTTGTGGATGAAAACTCCTCCAAGATTATTGGGACATCCACTAGCTCTCTAGGGATTCTTAAATTAGACAATGTCCTTCTCGTAGATGGTTTGAAAGCAAACTTACTCAGCATCAGTCAGATGTGTGATACACACCATGAAGTACATTTTACTAAAACTAAATATTTGATTTTGGATAAAAAAGGAAAAAATTGCAATTCATGGTGTTTGAACATCTAACAACTACTATGGAATTGTGTCTATAACCGATCTAGCTTGTAATTCGTCCAAATCTGATGAAGTTGAATTATGGCATCACTGTTTGGGTCACGTTAATTATAAGGACTTATCCCGGCTTGCTAATCTTGAATTGGTCAATGGCATTCCAAAGTTGTCTAACTCTATAAAAGTTGTTTATGGACCATGTCAACTAGGTAAACAAATTAAAGTCCCCTACAAGAAAATAAATTAGCTTGCTACTCAATATCCTCTTCAACTTCTTCACATGGATCTTATGGCTCCTACTGGAATAGAGAATATAGGTGGTAAGAAATATATTTTTCTTGTTGTGGATGACTTTTCTAGATTTACTTGGGTAAACTTTTTGAAAGAGAAATATGACACTTTTGCTGCTTTTAAATCCCTGTGTCTAAAGTTGAATAATGAATAGGAAGGGAAAAATTAGCATATTACAAAGATCAGATCAGATCATGGAGAGAATTTGAGAATGCTGAGTTCTCAAACTTTTGTGACGAACAGGGGATCCAGCACGAGTTCTCAGTTTCAAAAACATTACAACAGAATAGTGTAGTGGAATGAAAAAATACGATGGTATAGGAGATGGCGAGGGTCATGCTTCACGGTAAAAACGTTCATTTCAGATTTTGGGCCAAGCCCGTAAATACTGCATGCTATGTTATTAATTGGGTTTATTTACGATTAGGCACTAAATAGACTACGTATGAGTTATGGAAAGGTAAAAGCCTAATGTGAAATATTTTAAAACTTTTGGGAGCAAATGTTACATTTTAAAAGTTCGAGAACAATTAGATAAATTTGACTCCAAAAGTGATGATGGAATATTTCTGGGCTATTCCATCAATAGTAGAGCATATAGAGTTTATAATTTGCATACCTCTACTGTTATGGAATTTATTAATGTAGTTGTTGATGATACAGAAACATCTGAAGAGACATTAATACCTAAATCAGATTAGCCCGACTCACAGAAACTTGAGGATCCAGTTAAGCCCAGCTCGCCTAAACAAATTGTTGATGTAAGTTCAGATACTGTGACAGCAACAGAGGAGCTAGCAACATTGGAAGCCTCTTCACGGGTCAAGCTCAATCATCATATTAACCAGGTGATTGGAGAGGTAACGAAACCTATGATGACACGTTGACAAGTGCAGAATTAGGTAAATCAGATAAGTCATTTATGTTACGTGTCATTTATAGAGCCAAAAAATGTGAAAGAGGCTCTGATTGACGATTGTTTGGTGAATGCTATGCATGAAAAACTCAAAAAATTTGTCAGGAATGATGTTTGGGAGTTAGTACCTAGACCTAAAAATGTGAATGTTATTGGTACTAAATGGATTTTCAAGAAAAGTCAGATGAACAGGGCACAATTATTATAAATAAGGCTAGACTTGTGGCACAAGATTACACACAAGTAGAAGGAATAGACTTCGATGAGACCTTTGCACTAGTGGCCATATTAGAGTTTATTCGTATTTTACTTCCTATGGCCTGCTTTTTGAATTTTAAACCATGCCAAATAGATGTTAAAAGTGCCTTCCTGAATGGGAAATTAAAGGAAGTGGCCTATGTTGAACAACCTAAAGGCTTTGAGGACCCACATCATCCTGATCATGTGTACAAGCTCAAAAGAGCTTTATATGTGCTGAAATAGGCCTCCCAAGCTTGGTATGAAAGACTAATCGGCTTCCTGATTAACTATGAATTCATTAGAGGAAGTGTGCATAAGACCCTTATTCATTAAAAGGACAAAAGAGATATTCTAGTTGCATAGATTTATGTTGATGATATTGTGTTTGGATCTACATGTGAATCTCTTGTCCTTTCCTTTTCTAAATGTATGCATAAGGAATTTGAAATGAGTATGGTAGGTGAATTGAACTATTTTCTAGGCTTTGTGGCTCTAGGATTTAGGGTTTGTTTCAAAATGAAAACAGGAAATTCAAGAGTTATTTTCAAAATCTTTTAACACCTTGAAAATCAAAATATTCTGATAACTTTTTTTTTATAAAAAAGGAGTTGTCACTTGGTTTTTGAGAAAAATCAAGAAAAATAAAAATGGGCCACTGATCTTTAAAACGTTTAACTAGAGAAAACAAGGGAGACAAATTCTAGCTAAAGGATATATGAAGCAAACCGCATGCAATATAAAAAGTATAAAATTATTTAAATGAAGCTAGCAAACCCTAATCATGTTAAAATTAAACTAAGCATAACATGGGCTTAAACGAAAGAGAAATAAACCTAAAGATTTCTAAGTGTTAAACATGCTGATTATTACTACAAATCACATACTGAATGCTTCAATCATGATAATACAGAAAATTGTAAAAACATAATTTAGCTACTGGAACAGAATTAATATACTAAAATAACAATAGCGTGCGGCTTAATATAGAAATGTTGCGGTCGTAGGAATATGAAGTGAAAGTGTACTGGTATAATGTTGAATATTGCGACCGTAAGGATGTTAGTGCCAAAATGTCTCAACCATAACAGTGATTATTCGATCGCAGGATTTTAAGCACTGGTTTGCTAAATTTTAATGAATAGTGCACTGGGGTGTGAATGTGTGACACATATGCAACATAAAACAAAGAAACAGAAGCACACTATTATGACTTAAACCAAAACATTATGAAATCACGAAGAACTTATTTCTAAACATAATCTTAGGATCAAGTATATTTATAACTCAATTAATTAAGATCAATAACTTAACATGTGAATGAGAAATTAAACCTAATTACGACAAAATTAAAGGAATAGACATGCAATTCACGAATTGGTATTCAAAATTTTAACCCGACCTCTTCACAAGAGTACAGAATGCAAAGAGAAAAGTGTCGGGGATCCAACAGAATACTTGGGATGCAATAATCCAGATGAATCCTCAAGTCGTAGAATGTGGTGATCGGCTATCTAGTCCTCGAGCAACAGTCCAATTCCAGTATGAAAGTCGAGCGAGAGTATGGATCGGGATGTGAGTCAAGAATGCAGCAGAGTACTGGCGTACTTTAGAATAGTACTCGATAAAGCAGTAGTATATCGTTGTCAGAAAAAGGACTCGTTGAAATCGTACCAAATTACGTTTATATAGAGTATACCAGCCAATGAGGTGCTTCCACGTTTGATGCTCAAACTGGGCTCACAAAGCTTGCGATCACCACCTTTAAAGGTTGCGACTGCGAGGATGAAGGTTGCGATTGTGACAAAATTTTGGGTTTTCAAGAGATTCATATGGCAGTTGTAACAACCAAACAAATGATCGTGAGATTTAAAGTTTGCAGGTGAATTGCTTGGACTAGTGAACAACCAAGTCGCAAGGTTTTGAAGGTTGCGACCTCAAAGTTTGAAAGATGTGATCTTATGGTTTAGTTTCACGGAGTACTGGGCTCAAATTGTTTCCCGACGATTGTGAAGAGTCATTATTCCCACTTAGTTATCATCAACGGACTCAACTGGATAAGTTTAGGATTCGACATGGTCAAATTGGAGTGTCTACTGGCTTACAAATTAAACAGTTTTATGATGAGATTTTCATCTCACAATCAAAATATGCAAACGGCCTAGTTAAATGGTTTAAATTAGAATCTAATAAATCAATTCGAACCCCTATAAGTACATCTGTGAAATTGTCAAACAATAAAAAGGGTCAAAGTGTTGATAAAATCATGTATAGAAGTACGATTGGGAGTTTTTTGTACCTTACAGCCAGTAAACCAGACATCGCATTTAGTATTGGTATTTGTGCTTGTTATTAGTCAAATCTAAAGGAATCACATTTAATTGTTGTGAAAAGAATTATTCGATATGTGAATTCGACTGTTGAGTTTGGCATTTGGTTCTCAAAAGATACTAACTCTAACATTACAGGTTTTTTAGACATTGATTGGACTGGATGTGTAGATTACAGAAAAAGCACCTCGGGAGGTTGCTTTTATATCGATAACAATTTAGTGTCTTGGCACAGTAAAAAATAGAATGCTATATCTTTATCTACTACCGAGGCTGAGTATATTGCTGTTGGTAGTTGTTGTACTTAGTTACTGTGGATGAAACAGATGATGTCTGATTATGGTCTTAACCAAGAGTCTATTATTATCTACTGTGATAATACAAGTATTATAAATATATCTAAAAATCTTGTTCAACACTCTAGGACTAAGAAAATTGACATAAGACATCATTTCATTTGCCAGTTAGTTGAGGACATCATCATCTCTTTTGAGTACATTGACACTGAAAGACAACTAGTTGATATGTTGATAAAACCTTTGGAAGCACTTTGATTTGAATTTCTTAGAAAATCAATTGGAATTGACATTTTGAACTAAATTTTTTTTAAAATAATAAAAAAAAGTTTTTTATTTTTTTTGGTTGTTTTCTTTTTGTTTGTTTTTTCCTTTAAGACTGTACTCCTATGTATGTCAAGTGACTCAAGCTTGTATGAAACATCTCAAAATAGTGTCTTCAGGATTGTGTCAGGAAGAAATTGGAGAGTACATTTTTCTGTGTGCTTACGAGAAAATTTTCTCAATCTAACGTCTTCTATATGTGAGGTTAAATATGCACGTGACACAGTCTTGAACTTTGTTGAGAAAATCTATTTGATTACCATTATAGTAGAATTTTATTGTTGATATTGATGTCTACAACCACCCCTATATGGTTATCTATCAATTGCTTCTCTCTTATTTAGAACTGTTTAAGCTATACACTGCTTAAAAAAATGGCAACCTATAGAACCTTGCCTATACGTTCGTTGTAGTGTAAAAGACACTATTTATGTTGTAATTTTAACTTGCTTGTGGAAATGGCTATCTATACGAACCATGCTTTCGCATACGTCTTAGTGTGTTAGCCGCCATTTATGCAACTGAACATGCATGCTTAAGGAAATGGCTACCTATGCGAATCTTATCTTCTCGTTTATACTAGAATGACAGCCGACGAATAAAGCATAAATCACTATTTTATATATACAATTTTTTTTGAGAGCTTTCGAATTTCTTCAACAGACATACATTGGGACTCTATTAGGTTTGACTTCAAATTGTGACATTTCTTAATGATATCTAAGTGTGTTTAATGCCTATTGATTTGACATATGGCTTGCACTTTATCTTTGTGGATACATCTCGTAAGAAACTACATTTAATCTCTCTGAAATTTCAACTTGATAGATCTTTTAACTCTCTTTTCACTTGTTTCCTACTAGGATGGTTGAACTTGATGAACCTTTGAGTTACGATTTATGGAAATGTTTTTCAACTTTCTAGTCGTTTAGTTTTAAAGTTTCTTTTGAAACACTTTTCTCTAAATGCCAGTTCAAAATTGCTCATTTAAAAATTTCAGTGCTGCTTTTCTTGATTTAGTTATGCCAGTTCACCGCTCGAGCGGCCTCCATGTGCGCTCGAGCGGACTCAAGTGTGATAAGCCTCTGGGTGTTCATCGCCCAAGCCAGCCTCTTGTGCGCTCGAGCGAACCTTGCTCACATTAACCTTGGCCATGTCACTGATTGAGCGGCTATGCTGATGCTCGAGTGAACTCTATCCAATGCCTTTTAAATAACTCACCGTTCGAGCGGACTCCGCCGCGCTTGAGTAGACTGTCGCGATCCAACTTTAAAAAATAGGGGATCGCAAGTTTGGTGATTCTCTTTTTGAAAATCTCTCTCAACTACTCTCAGCGCCTCTCACTTATGGGAATTCCTTGGCTCGATTCCTCTGGATTAAGCATCGATTTCATCCTTTCAAAGGTAAGATTTAAGCTTTGTGACTTGTATGGATTCGACGACTAGGGTTGTTCGCTCTAGGGTTTTGTATTTCATTTTTTTCTTCATTGAGTTGTTCTTGATGCATGTGCCTTGTGTTTTGCGCATTAATAATGTTTGATTTCATCCTCTTCGCTGCAATTACATAAGATCTTTTCGATTTGGGGTTGCAATTTCATATTTAACACCGAACCTAGGGTCTCAATTTATTTTGGTCCTTGCTTGAGCGAACCATATCCGAACCTAGGGTTTTCAATCCCAATCTCATCTTGATTTTTAGGGCTTCAACTTGGTTTGTGTTAGCCCAAGGGCTTTTTAATTAGATTTTGTTGATTTAATAATTTATTTTCTAAATTAAATTGATTTAAAAAGGATTACATTTAAATGTTTTTAAAAACGTAATGTTGACACTACATGACTAATAAATCGACACCTTATGTCATTTGTGCTGACACTTTGCATCAAATGGGTCGACACTTGATGTTCTTGAAAAGAATATTTTGTGTCAACACCAATTGATAATTAAATCTACACCTTAAGGCAAAGTATACTTTAAATTCTCAAGTATGTCGATATAAATGAAGTTTAGGGTTGACACCTTAACTACTTTATTTAAGATGTTTTAAGAACTCAAATGAGTCGCCACTAAATGAATTTGAGCTGACACCTCTAGTATTGGATCGAGATCCACACTGAGTCGACACCAACCAAACAAAGCTTGCGATCGTCACCTTCAAAGGTTACGACCGTGCGGATGAATTGTTAGCCCAAAGGCATTTTAATTAGATTTTGATAATTTTTTTAATTCATTTTCTTAATTAAATTGATTTAAAAGGGATTATATTTTAATATTTTTAAAAAGATAAGTGTTGACACTATATGACTAATGAGTCGATACCTTAAACTATTTGTACTAACTCTTTACATCAAATGAGTTGACACTAAGTGTTCTGTCAAAGAACATTTTGAGTCAACACAAATTGATAATTGAGTTGACACCTAAAGGCTAAGTGTGTCGACACCATTGAGAAATTGAGTCGACACCTTAACATGTTTGTCTTAGACGTTTTAGGTACTCATTTGAGTCGACACCAAACTAGTTTGGGTCGACACCTTTAGTATTGAACTAGAATCCAAGTAGATGAACAAAATGAGTCGACACAAATAGAATTTGAGTCAACACCTACACAAGCCTTGCAGGATTCACTTTGGGTCAACACTAACGCCATTTTAGTAGACACCAAGTAATTCATCAGATTCCTGACTTCGAGTAAAATGGGTCAACACCAAAGCTAAATGGGTTGACACAAGAGCTTTAAGAAAATTCTCGATTCCAACTCAAATGGGTCGACACCAAAGGTTTATGAGTCGACACAAATGTTCCCTGCGGGAAGAAGCTATTTGGGTTAACACCAAATGACTTTGAGTTGACCCTAAAACAACTGTGACCCCCTACAATTTTCTGAGTCGACACTAGATCAAAATGAGTCAACTCTAAAACTACCGAAACTTACTGGAATTTTATGAGTCGACACCAAAACGAAGATGAGTTAGCACCTAAATTCCAGTAACTTGCAGATAAACTGAGTCAACACCAAAGGTCTCTCTTAGAAAACTAAAGTAATGATTGAGTCGACACCACCATGTGAGTAAGAAAGATGCAGAATTTGTATTGACACAATTGAAGATATGAGTTAACACAATCACTTGAGGAACCAAGCCCTAAATATTTTGAGTCGACATAAAATGATTTTGAATCGACCCTTGCGAAAGATTTCAAATCTCGCGCTGGTTCCAATGGTTGGATTCATTAATTGCCTCCACCAACCCACCAACGGTCATTTACTTCTGAAAACTATAAAATGAGTTAAGATTCAAAGCTTTAAATCTCCTAGAACATCTGAACACTATTTTATTACTTGAATCAAAAGCTCAAATCTTCAAAAAAGCATTTATTGCTCATTAACTCCTCCAGCCAATTCCCACCTCTTTATATTCATTTGTAAAGAGAGTGAGTGAGTGAATTTTTGATTCCTCCACATTTATTATAATAGAGGGTGAGTCACTCTTAATCCTTTAAAAGAGTGAAAGATACTCTTTAAAGAAGAGTTCAAGAAAGATTAGAAAATAATATGAGTTATTTTTATAGAATCTTCTTGAAGCTGTAAAATATTTTGAATGCGCCCGTGAAACATTCTATCTTAGTGAAAATTCTCAAGTGGGGTCTCGAAGAGTGAACGTAGACTTGAAAGAAGTCGAACCACTATAAATCTTGGTGTCCGATTCATTCTCTCTCTCCCTAACCTCTTTAATTTCTTTATTGCTTTAATTCTTGAAATACTTGCTATATTTGTTTGAAAAATTAAAAGGTTTTGAAAAAAGTTTTTAAAATAGTTATTATTGTTTTTAAAACCCAATTCACCCATGTCTTGGGTTGCCTAGGACTAACATGAAAGTTGTGACCGTGACAAAATTTAGTGTTTTCAAGAGATTCATATGGTGGTCGCAACAACCAAACAGACAGTCACGAGGTTCAAAGTTCGCGGGTGAATTGCTTGGACTAGTGAACAATTAGGTCGTGAGGTTTTGAAGGTTGCGGCTGTTGGAGGAAAAACTGCCAAGATCATTATTTTTGCAAACGATTATTTTAAAAAAATTAACTGGACGAGTAATTGCTAAAACAGGCTTCAAATAAATTTTTTGATGATGAACAATCAAAATAAAACCCGTGCATCCGAAGTTAATTTAGAAGAATACCTTTTTATCGGTCGAATCTTCAATTACGATTTGAATTGATTCGAGTTGAAACTTCTGCCTGATCTTCTACTATATTTCCTTATGCGATTCTCGGATATAGTGTGGGCTATAATCCTCTGAGAACTCGTACCGGCAGAACCAAGACATCTTTAGTCTTAGAAGACAAGTTATGAAACTGGTTCAGCCTACCCGCATATATATAGGGCTACAGTAGGGACCGGGAGAGAAATTATGAGTAAGATTTCCAGTGGAACACAAACACGTATCAGCGGTTTCTGTAATTAAGCAACCCTCGTAGTGGTATCTGCAATTATGGAAAATCAGCAACGGTTTCTATAAATTTTGCAAAATACTGAATTACAATTCACACCACTAAAGAACTATAATTGCACTATGACCCATAATCTCATGACCATATAACATTGAGCTCCTGTTATTAAATACTTACTATTTCTCCCCACGTTAAGATTTTCGATACCTGCCAATTAAATTTAATTACTGACAATTTAATTTAATCGGTATCTTGATATTATTTAAGCCCTTTTGCTTAACTTATTTGATTGCCGAATAATTAAATCCACCTGCAGGGCGGTCAAAACTTATAAGCCTTCTTAAGAGGGTATCATCATTCCCGATCTTTCGGGATGTGGATTCCGTCAATAATTAATATTCACCATATAAATAATACCACTATCCGACTCACCGGGAATATAGACCCATATAAAATTGCACCCTCTAATGAATCAAACCAACGAATATTAAATATACACAAATCAATAATTATTTTAGAATTAAGATGATAAGCACTATTCATAATAACCTTGGGGTGTGAATTAATTTATATAGTCAGTATAAAATTAATTACCCCAAATGTCCCGCTCAATACACACCAAGTGTACTGGCATAGAGAGTCGAAACAATAGACGACACTATTATCTGTTCCCCGTAACCAAGATAGGCCTACTAAAACTCTGTACCACGGTCGTACCGATGGTCTATCTATTTTCATATAAACTGTGAACATAAAACTTATATTCTACAAGAACCTAAAATCTGATCTTTTGTGTACAAGTCGTACTTTACACATCAGATTAAATATTATACAGAATATTGGACATCTATGCATAACAAAGAAATGATATGCGTACATTGCTCATAAAGATTCTCATAAAATAAAAAATTAATTTTATTAAAATAAAATTAAATACTAAAAACATGATTTTCAGTATAGCAACCCTAACAATCTCCTACTTAGACTCAAAATCATACTGCTATATATTTGACTCCCATGCTCTCTACATAACTATCAAAAGTCTTAGCCGGTAAGCTCTTTGTAAAGGATCTGCAAGATTGTCTCCTGATTCAAGCTCTATGTCTGACTAAAAATATGAGTCTGTGTATCCTAAAGGTACTAGACTATCTGCCTAGTAAACCAACATATAATCCTGAATCCTTTTCAGGTACTTGATTATATTCTTTCTAGTAGTTCAATACTCTTGCCCTAGATTAGACTGATATCTGCTAACCATACCAACGGCAAAACAGATGTCGGGTCTAATACAAAACATAGCATACATAAGGCTTCCTACTTCCGAAGCATAAGGAACCGCCTTCAACTTCTCTATCTCATCAAGTGTCTTAGGACACTAATCCTTAGATAGAGGGATTCCAGGCCAAAAGGAAAAAACCCTTTCTTAGAATCTTGCATGCTAAAATGAGCAAGGATATCATCGATATATTTTGGTTGTGATAAGCCCATCATCCTTTGTTTTCGATATCGCACAAGCTTGATCTCAAGGATGTGACTAGCTTCTTCCAAATCTTTTATATCGAACTGCCTAGATAACCATACTTTAACCGTAGATAATGCCCCACATCGTTTCCGATGAGCAAGACATCGTTTACATAAAGTAATAGAAGATCACCACGCTTCCGTCATGCTTCTTGTACACATAGGACTCATCTAGACTTTGATCAAAACCATAAGACTTAATGGCTTGATCAAACCGAGTGTTCTAAGACCTCGATGCCTGCTTAAGTCCATAAATGGATCTCTTGAGCTTACACAACATGTGTTCTTGGCCCTTTGCAATGAATCCGTCTGGTTGTATCATATAGATACACTCATTAAGACTTTCGTTAAGGAAAGATGTGTTGACGTCCATTTGCCAGATTTCGTAATTGAAATGAGCTGCAATGGATAAGAGAATCATGATAGACTTAAACGTGGCTACCAGCAAAAAGGTTTTCTCATAATTGATCCCTTCTTTCTGAGTGAACCCTTTAGCAACAAGCCTACCTTTGAATGTTTCAACCTTCCTGTCTGCTCCCCTCTTCCTCTTGTAGATCCACTTGCATCCAATGGATTTTATCCCTTCGGGTGGTTCTACAAGTTCCCAGAGCTGATTGGAATATATAGATTCCAACTCTGAATTCATAATCCTTTGTCAAAGATCTGCATCTTTGTCTTGAAGTGCTTCATTGTAGTTACCGGGATTGGTATCTAGTTCTGTCGGAATCCTGTCAAAAGACTCTCTCAAGAATATATATCGGTCAGGTTGATGAACAACCCTTCCACTATGACGAGGCACTACCTGTGTCTATTACTAGCAGTAACACGCTGTGCAGAATCAGAATCCTGTGCATCAGCACCATGTTCTTGATTTGCACCTGTCCAGATAATCCTCCCACTCCGACGAGATAATGAGATATCAGTGATTTGTTCTTCCATTCTACTAGTATTTTTTCTTATTTCTTCCAGAATAATATTGCTTTTAGGCCTGTGATCCATAATATAATTCTCTTCTAATAATCGGGTATTAGTGCTAACAATGACCTTATGATCATTAGGATTATAAAACAGACCGCCCTTCGTTCCCTTGGGATACCCTACAAAGAAATAGACTTCTGTCCTCGGTTACAACTTACCCGCATTTCCTTTTAGCACATGTGTTAGACACCCCCAAATCCGAATGTGTTTCAGACTAGGCTTATGCCCGATCCACAATTCTGTGGGATAAAGAAGGTACTGACTTAGAAGGTATCATGTTCAAAATGTAAGTCGCTTTCTCTAAAGCGAGTCCCCAAAACAAATCGGGTAAATCTGAATAACTCATCATGGACCTTACCATTTTCATAAGAGTTATATTCCTTCTTTCGGCTACATCATTCTGCTGCGGAGTGCCAGGTGCAGTTAACTGGGATGCGATTCCCTCTGATGACAAGTATCCCTTAAACTCTCCAAAGAGATATTCTCCTCCACAATCGGATCGTAGTGATTTGATGCTTTTATCCAGATGCTTCTCTGCCTCCGCCTTGAATTCTTTGAATTTATCAAAGTATTTAGACTTACGGTGCATCAGGTAAATGTATCCATACCTTGAGTAGTCATCAATGAAACTAATGAAGTACTCAAAGTCACCTCTAGCTTAGATTATCATAGGACCACACACATTAGAGTGAACCAGCTCCAACGGTTCTTTAGCTCTATAGCCTTTAGCCGAAAAAGGGCATCTTGATCATTTCACCTTCTAAGTAAGATTCACAAACTGAAAGTGTCTCCACTTCCAATGAACTCAAAAGTCCATTTGCTACTAGTCTGTTTATCCGTTTTAGATTAATATGACCGAAGCATAAGTGCCAAAAAAATGTTTAGTTCATTAAAAAAGAAAACTTTCTCTTATATGGTAAATTAGATGTATTATTCATTTCAGTCAGTTGCAGTGTAAGAGAAATTGGAGTACTAATATAAAGATCATCCACCAATGTTCCAGAACAGATAACCCGTTTATTATCCTTAATAATCATAGAGTTATTAAAATAAACTAAATATCCGTCTTTAGCCAATTCAGAAACGAAAACTAAGTTCCTTCTAATGGTAAGTCTATAAAGACAATCTCTCAATATTAAAACCCAATCTATACCAAAACTGAGAGTGGCATCTCCTACTGCAAACTGCAGTTACCTTTGTATTATTGCCCATATGCAGGTAAATCTCCCCATCACTAAGTTGTCAGATTTTTTAGAACCCCTGTAATGAATTGCAGACATAATTAGTGGCTCCAGTATCTACACACCAGGTACCGGTAGATAACATCACTAAACATGTTTCCACAACCAGTGAACAGAAATTATCCTATTTGTTCTACTTTCTGAGAAATACTTGACATAACTTTTTTCAGTGCCAGGTTTGATTGCAGTGAAAACATTTGCCTTTCAATTTTTTCACACCAGTTCGTGGCCCACTAGCTACCCTAGAAACCGTGTCTCCCTGTTTCTGAACCTTTTTCTTTTTCATGCCTTTCGGCCTAGAGGAAGAACTTTTTTCAGAAACAAATACATTTTCTGGTATTGAAGAAATACCATTTGTAGTTAAAACTATATCCAAATTATATTTCCAGTCAACAAAATTTAGTCCCGTTAGTTTGTTTTCTTTGAGTATTAAAGCGAGTGGGTTGAAAGCCATTTTAATTATGAGAATCACATAATTAAAAAAAAATTGTTAATTATGAGGAGCAAAACTTTGAATTTATTTTAATTTGATTTTCTCTACTATTTTAAAATTAATTTCTCAGCAGCCTGGTAATCTGAGAATAGCATGCCTCGATGTGAGGACGTCTATTATCCTTCATAAGACCAGACATGCCAATTTCTTTTAATTTTACTATCTAGGCAACTGACCACGCTAAGTAAAATTAAATAGTTGACATAACTTTGATCCAGTATATAATAGTAGTAACTCAGATGGAGAGGATACGATTATATACAGTAAGTGTTAACCATCACCTAATCTCAAATTAATCGCTTCGCAATGAACCCTTCCGATGGAGAAGTGATCCACACTAACAATTATCCAGAACTATCCATAAAGAAGGTTTGTACTGGTCATACCGCAATTAATCTGTCCGTTGAGAAGGAAGGTCTTACTGCTGACACGCGGGGTTTAATTGCATCGCCTACAAACTAGTGCTGGAGACCGCGAAATTTATCTATGAATAAATTTTCTCTCCTACTTAGATTTTTAAAACATTTTTGAGGGTTATAAAAATTCGTTTAATTAAAATAAATTTATTAATTTCGAAAACTACACGATCTGAAATAATCAAACATCTTTCCGTGTACACGATTTTCAATATTCTAGTTTATCAAACTATCTTTTCGTGTTTAAATAAGTAACAAATAAAATTTAATAAATGCACAGTTTTTTTTCTAAGTTTTCAGCTAAGATGGTGATTAAAGGTATTTATTTATTTTATTTTTTATTCCACATTTTTCAAAAAATAATAATTTATTTTAATTAAATATTTTTTTATTTAATTAATTTAAAATTCGGAATTAATTTTCACGTTTTTCGAAGATATCCGATTTAAAAAAAATCATCTTAAACGTGATATTTTATAAAAAAATAAAATATCTAATTTTTTTTATTTAATTAAAATTAATTAATTAAAAAACCTTAATTTTATTATCCATTACAAAATATTTTAATTAAAACCAAATTTTCGAATTAATTAAATTAAAAGGACAAATAAAATAAATATGTAATCATCCACGCAGTTCATATATATATAAATATGATATGCATATATCCCGATTTTATGATCCAAGTGAAACACTATGGTGTTTTAGTCTCCCTAAGAGAATCAGCTGTTTCAATCCCTGTTCGATTCTGATTCAGTGTCCTGATTGCATCAGACTTCTTTGATACTATCTGATATATACTAATATATCATATCAATCTCGTATATATCATAAAATTAACATAAAGCAATCCTGGGAGAGAGAAACTGCCAGACCACCACCAGCCACCGCCAGCGCCACCTCGCCGCTGCCTTCAGGCGGCTCCTGCCACCTCATCCGAGCTCCGTTTTTGACGAGTTTCATATCGTTGGAAAGATCTCGAAATAGGATATTTTTTTGTCAAAAAATATGCTGAAAAACTGCTCGAAAAACAGTCAAAAAAATGGCCCGAACCTCAAAAAATGTTACTGCCCGCCACAACACTGCGCAACCAACTTTCCGGGGCTTTTTCGACCTCTTCCCGAACTCGATTTTTGACGTGCTTTATATCAAAAGAAAGCTCTCAAAAATTACTATTTTTTTATGGAAAAATGCTCAAAAATAGTCCGAAAAGCTGCCAAAAATAATGCCTAAAGCTGCTGCCGCCGCACTCAGCGTCGCTGCCTTTAACCGCCAACTTCCCGAGGTCGTTCCGACCTCAATGGAACTCCGTTTTCGACGTATTTTATATCGTTGGAAAGCTCTTGAAAATTAAAAATTTTTTGTCAAAAAGTCTGCTCAAAAACAGCCAGAACACTGTCAGAAAATTGCCTGGAAGCTGCTACTATAGCGCCGTCGCAACCAGAAAAACACGCTGCTGGTTTTTTCTTTTTTAATGCACTGTTTGGCCCAGTTTTTTTCTAATTTTTGGCAATATTTTGAGGTATGTTTTATTGTTATTTTATATTTAAAAACTTTTCAAAAAATAGTCCCAAAAATGGCTCGAAAAGTCATAAAAATCGTCGCCGAACCACTGCCGGCAAAGTCGCTAGAACCGGGCTATTTTTGTGATTTTTTTTTCTATTTTGACTTATTTTTTATGCTATTTTTTATACACAAATACTGTAGAAAAACTCACCAAAAAAACCCCATTTAAAATCATTAAAACCTTATCGCGATCTATGGCCCATTAAAACCCGAACCACCGTCAGTGCCGCCTCCGTTATTTGTGTTCTTGGGTATATTCAACATGTTCTTAAATAATCTAAACATATATTTAAAAACATAAAGCTAACTATTACATCGATCCTATGTCCCGAAGACCTCACATTCAATCTATCACGGTTAACCCCCGTAATTAAAAAAATAATCATCATTCACGCCATTCAATCAAACATGAAAAATAAATGACGATCATAAAATATAGATTAGAACGCCTGCAAAACAAAGTTAGCAATAGTTTTAAAATTACCCAGCCCCGATAACCAAAAACAAAAAATAAAACGGCTCTGATACCAATTATTGGAGGCAAAACTGTTAAGATCATTGTTTTTGCAAACGATTATCTAAAAAAAATTAACTGAACGGGCAATTGCCAAAACGGGCTTCAAATAAAACTTTTGATGACGAACGATCAAAATAAAACCCGTGCATCCGAAGTTAATTTAGAAGAATACGTTTTTACCGGTTGAATATTCAACTACAATTTGAATTCGAGTTGAAGCTCCCGTCAGATCTTCTACTGTATTCTCTTATGCCATTTCTGAATATAGTGTGGGATATAATCCTCTGAGAACTCGTACCGGTAAAATCAAGACAGCTTTAGTCTTAGAAGACAAGTTATGAAATTGGTTCAGCCTACCCACATATATATAGGGCTAAAGTAGGAACCAGGGGAGTAATTATGAGTAAGACTTCCAGTGAAACACAGACACGTATCAGCGATTTCTGCAATTAAGCAAACCTCGTAACGGTATCTGTAATTATGGAAAATCAGCAGCGATTTCTATAATTTTTATAAAATACTGAATTATAGTTTACACCACTAAAGAACTATAATTGCACTATGACCCATAATCTCAAGACCATATAGCATTAAGCTCCTGTAATTAAATGCTTACCATTTCTCCCCACGTTAAGATTTTCGATATCCGTCAATTAAATTTAATTACTAACAATTTAATTTAATCGACATCTTGATATTCCTTAAATTCTTCCGCTTAACTTATTTGACCACCGAATAATTAAATCTACCTGCAGGGTTTGGCCCGGTCAAAACTTATATAAGCTTTCTTAAGGGGTTATCGTCAATTTCGATCTTTTGGGATGTGGATTCAGTCAATAATTAATATTCGTCGTATAAATAATATCGCTATTCAACTCACCAGGAATATAGACCCATATAAGATCGCACCCTCTAATGAATCAAAACAACAAATATTAAAAATACACAAATCAATAATTATTTCAAGATTAAGAGGATAAGTACTATTCATAATAACATTGGGTGTGAATTAATTTATATAATCAGTATAAAATTAATTACCCCAAATGTCCTGTTCAATACACACAAAGTGTATTGGCATAGAGAGTCGGAACAATAGACGATACTATTATCTGTTTTCCGTAACCATGATAGGCCTACTAAAACTCTGTGTCACAGTCGTACCAATGGTATGTCTATTTTCATTAAACTGTGAACATAAAACTTATGTTCTGCAAAAACTTAAAAGCTGATCTTCTATGTGTAAGCCATACTCTACACACCAGATTAAATACTATACAGAATATTGAATATTCATGCATAACAAATAAATAATATGCATACATTGCTCATAACGATTCTCATAAAATAGAAAATTAATTTTATTAAAATAAAATTAAATACTAAAAATATGATTTTTAGTATACCATCCCTAACAGCGGCTTCAAAGTTTGAAAGTTGTGATCTTGTGGTTTGGTTTCACGGAGTACTGGACTCGAATTGCTTCCCGATGATCGTGCGGAGTCATCATTCCCACTTAGTTTTTGTCATCGAACTCAACTGGATAAGCCTAAGATTCGGCAGGATCAAATTAGGGTGTCTACAGTTGCCCATCTTTGACACAACTTACGCAGCAACGCGTGATGCAAGTTATATCAAAGACCCAGAAACAACATCTATTTCACCGAACCGCCAATCTTAGGCTACAAAACACACAAGCATTCATATGATGGTGGTCATGCTTGAACTTCTAACGGGTTGCCTACGTAACCTTTTGCTAAGGATCAGATCAAAATGTAGTTCTAGGGCAAATGCAAACGATATTAAATGCAAAACATGATGCAAATGCTAAACATGATCAATAGTTATCCTAAAGATCGAGTTAAGATCTAAAGGGGTTACAAATGAACAAACAAGTCAAAGATCAAATCAAGATCTAAGAACTCGGCTGAGGATAAAATAATTAAAAGGATCGAGTTAAGACCTAAAAATTCAAAACCAAAACGGAATAAAAATAATTAAAAAGTCGATTCAAAACTTTAAAATCAAATTTATTAGGAGAAAATCACAAATTAATAAGTCGAGTCAAGATCTAAAAACTCAGGACGAAAATACGGGTTAAAAACAATTAAAAAGTTGAGTCAAGACTTTAAAATTAAATTTATTAAGAGAAAATCAAAAATTAATAGGCTGAGTCAAGACTTAAAAGTTCAGAACGAATATATGAAATAAAAATAATTAAAAAATCGCGTCAAGACTTTAAAATTAAATTTATCAAAAAAAAAACTACAAAAAACAAACATCCAAACAAGCCTTTAAAAACAAACACAAACCCCAAAATGCAACATTGACAATCAAGCACGTACCCGCTGTTAGGGTTGGTATACTGAAATTCATATTTTTAGTATTTAATTTAATTTTAATAAAATTAATTTTTTATTTTATGAGAATCTTAATAAGTAATGTATGTATATCATTTCTTTAATATTATGCATGAATGCTTTTTATTCTGTAGAGTACTTAATCTGGTGTGTAGAGTACGGCTTGCACACAAAAAATTAAATTTTATGTTCTTGTAGAATTAAAGTTTTATATTCAAAGTTTAGATGAAAAATGACATACCATCGGTACGACTGTAGTACAGAGTTTTAATAGGCATGTCTTGGTTACGAGGAACAGATAATAGTGTCGTCTATTGTTCTGACTCTCAGTACTAGTCCACTTTGTGTGTATTAAACAGGAAATATTAGAATAATTAATTTTGTATTGACTATATAAATTAATTACACCCCAAACTTATTATGAATAATACTTATGTTTTTAATTTTGAAATAATTATTAATTTGAGTATGTTTAATATTCGTTATGTTGATTCATTAGAGGGTGCAATCTTATATGGGTCTATATTCCTAGTGAGTTAGATTGCAGAATTATTTATATGGTGAATATTAATTATTGACGAAATTCACATCCCGAAAGATCGGAATTGACGGTATTCCCTGAAGAAAACTTATAAGTTTTGACCGAGTCAAATACTATAGGTGGATTTGATTATTCGGTGGTTAAATAAGTTAAGTAGAAAAACTTGAGAAATTTCAAGATGCCGATTAAATTAAATTGTTAGTAATTAAATTTAATTGGCGAGTATCGAAAATCTTAACGCGGGGAGAAATGTTAAGCATTTAATAACGGAAGCTTAATGTAAAATGGTCTTGAAATTTTAGGTCAGAGTGCAATTATAGTGCTTTAGTGGTGTAAACTATAATTTAGTATTTTATGAAAATTGCAGAAACCACAGCAAGGTTTTCATAATTGCAGATACCGTTATGAGGTTTACTTAATTGCTGAAATCATTTGATAGGTATCTATATTCCACTATAAGTCTGATTTATAATTACTCCATAAGTCCCTGCTGTAGCCCTATAAATTTGCGAGTAGGCTGGACTAGTTTTATAACTTATCTTCAAGACTAAAACTGTCCAAGTTCTGCTGGTACGAGTTTTCGATAGATTATAACCCACACTAGATTTAAGAATCACATAAGAGAATATAGTAGAAGGTCTGACAAGAGTTTTAACTCAAAATTAAAAATGTAGTTGAAGATTTTACCGGTAAAAGGTATTCTTCTAAATTAACTTTGGTTGTACGGATTTTAATTTTGATCATTCGACATCAAAAGTTTTATCTGGAGTCTGTTTTAGCATTTGGTCATTCAGTTAATTTTTACCAAAATATTTTTACAAAAATAATGATCTTGACAGTTTTGCTTCCAACAATTAGTATTAGAGCCGTTTTATTTTTTGTTTACGGTTATCGAGGTCGGGTATTTTAGAACTATGCTAACTTAATTTTGTAGGCATTCTAATTCTGATTTTATGATCGTCTATTATTTCATATTTGATTGAATGGTTTGAATGATGATTATTTAATTTTTAATCACGAAAGTTGATCGTGATAGACTAAGATTTTTTTTAGAATTGAATGTGAGCCTTCGGGACATAAGAATTGATGTAATAACTAGTTTTATGTTTTTAAATATCTGCTTAGATTATTTAAGAATAAGTTGAATATCCAAGAATACGAAGAACAAGCGGCAGCACCGGCGGTGGTTTCGAATTTTTACGGGCCACAAATCACGATAAGTTTTTAACAGTTTTAAAATAGTTTTTTTTTCAGTGAGTTTCTATAGTATTTATGCATTAGAAATAGAAGCAAAAAAATAAGTCAAAAACAATAAGAAAAAATTGCAAAAACAGCCCACTATTGGTGGCTTTGTTGGCGGCAGTTTGGTGGCGGTTTTGATATTTTTTTGGGTAATTTTTTGTACTATTTTTTGAGTAATTTTTTGGACATAAAATAGCAGTAAATATACCTTAAAATACTGTTCAAAAACCATAAAAATAACTTGGCCGAAAATAGTGCAAAACAGGCGGGTAAAACGGTAGCACTCCGACGGCAATGGCAGCGCTTTTTTTGGGGCTGCTTTGAGAATGTTTTCAAGTTGTTCTTCGAAGCAACTGGCTACTAGATATTTGAGATATTTTTTAAAAAAAAAACGATTACAAAAAGATCACTGGAAAAAGCCCAAACAGAGAGCTGTTTGGGGCGGCGGCGCTGGCAGCGACAGCGGTGACATTGTTTGGTGTTATTTTTTCACAATTTTCTAGACTATTTTTGAGCTAAAATTTTAACAAAAATACTATTTTTAGAGCTATTTTTTGATATATAAAGCGTTGAAAATGGAGCACCGAGGTGGCGGCAAAAGCCGCCTGAAGCTGGCAGCTGATGGTGGTAGTGGCAGCGTAGTGGTGGCCAGCGGTGGTTCTGAATTTTGGGGCTGTTTTAATTGTTATTCTAATATGTTTGAAGACCGTGATATGATATATTTGTATATCACAGTGTATCAGAAAATCCTGATGCAATCGGGATACAAGAATCAAATAGGAATAAGGATTATTATAACTTATCTTCAACAGGAGACTGAAACGCTTCAGTGTTTCACTTTAATCATAAAATTAAAAAATATGCATATCGTGTTTATATATATATATGAATTGTGTGGATGTTGCATATCTGTTTTATTTATACTGCTAATTTAATTAATTCAGAAATTCGATTTTAATTAAAATATTTTGTTTTAACAAATAAAATTAAGTTTTTTTAATTAAATTTTTTTAATTAAATAAATTTTTTTTAGATATTTTATTTTTTCCAAAATATCACGTTGAAGATGATTTTTCTTAAAATCGAATATTTTGAAAAAATGTAGAAATTAATTCTAAATTTTGAATTAATTAAATAGAAAAATATTTAATTGAAATAAATTATTATTTTTAAAAAAATAAATGCATTTAATTACTACCTTAGCTGAAAAATTAAAGAAAAAATTGTGCATTTATTAAATTTTATTTGTTATGCATTCAAACACAAAAAGATAGTTTGGCAAACTGAAATCTTTAGAATCGTGTACACGAAAAGATGTTTGATTCTTTTAGATCGTGTGGTTTTTGAAAATTAATAAATTTATTTTAATTAAACAAATTTTTATAACCTTAAAAAATATTTTAAAAATCTAAGTGGGAGAGTGAATTTATTCATAGATAAATCATGCAGTCTCCATCACCAGTTTATAGGCGATATAATTAAACCCTGCGTGTTGACAGTAAGACCTTCCTTCCTATTGGACAGATTAATTGTAGTATCGCCAGTACGAATCTCCTCTATGAATAATTCAGGATAATTGTTAGTGTAGATCACTTTTCCATTTGAAGGGCAAAGCGATTGATTTGGAATTAGGTGACGGTTAATACTTAATTGTATATAATATATTCTCTCCATCTGAGTCACTGCTATTATATACTGGACCAAATCTATGTCAGCTATTTAATTTTACTTCGCAGGGTCAGTTTTCTAGATAGTAAAATTAATAATAATTGGCTTTTCTAGTCATACGATGGATAGTAGACGTTCTCCTATCAAGGCATGCTATTTGCATGGTACTAGGTTGTTGGCGAATTAATTTTAAAATGGTAAAATGAATCAAATTAAAATAAATTCAAAACTTTTCTCATCATAATTAACAATTTTTTTTAATTATGTGATTCTCAGGATTAAAATGGCTTTCAACTCACTCGCTTTAATACTCAAAGAAAACAAATTTACGGGATCGAACTATGTTGACTAGAAACAAAATTTGGGCATTATCTTATCTGTCGAGGATTACAAATTTGTATTAACTGATATATGTCCACCGGTATCTGTTGTAGGGGTGACCGACCAGGAAACCCAGGCTTATCAGAAATGGCAAAAAGCTGATCAGATGGCTCGCTGTTATATTTTGGCTTCAATGTCAAATATTTTGCAGCATCAACATCAGTCTATGCCTAATGCCTATGACATGATTATGAACCTCAAAAAAATATTTAGAAATCAAAATCATGCTGCTAGGTAGGTGGCCATGAAATCTCTAATGAATGCAAATATGGCTGAAGGTACCCTAGTTAGAGATCATATTCTGAAGATGATCAGTCTTCTGAATGAACTGGAGATCCTTGGAGCTGAAATTGACAGGAAACCCAGGTCGATATCATACTCCAGTCGCTATCTAAAAGTTTTAAGCAGTTCTGCCTAAACTATACCATGAACAAGCTCAACTTTTTATTGGCAAAACTTCTTAAGGAACTTAAAGCTACTGAGGGTGTTCTTAAGAAGCCATGTTTTGTGTATGTGGCTGAGAAAGATTCTTTATCTAAGCCGAAATGCAAGAAGAAAAAAAAGGTTCAGACACAAGGAGGCACAGCTCCAAAAGCAGTTAAGGGACCAAAAACTGGTTTGAAAAAGTTGAGAGGCAAGTGCTATCAAAATAATCAGTTTAAGCATTGAAAAAAGCAGTGTTTGATTTTTCTCAGTAAGTAGTACAAATCAAGTAATTTCTATTCACTGGTGGTTGAATCATGTTTAGCGGTATTATCTACTGGTACATGTTGTGTAGATACAGGAGCCACTAATCATGTCTGTAATTCTTTGCGGGGATTCCAAGAAACCAAGCAAGTCAGTGGTGCTAAAATATACCTGCATATGGGCAATAATACAAGGGTGGCAGTAGTTGCACTAGTAGATGTCACTCTCAGTTTTAGTAGAGATAGGATACTTCTTCTAAAAGATTGACTTTATGTACCTTCAATTAGAAGAAATTTAATTTCAGTCTCGAGCTTAATAAAAAATAAATATTCTATTCATTTTGGTGACTCTGTCGTTGTGAAAAAAATAAATATTTTATTTGTTCTGGTACATTAGTGGATGATCTGTATGTCGTATCTTCTATCTCTTCTACACTACAACTAACTGAAATAAATAACACATCTAATTTTTCATATAAAAGAAAGTTTCCTTATTTAATGAATCAAACGTTTATTTGGCACTTACGCTTGAGTTATATTAATCTAAAAATGATAAACAGATTGGTAGCAGATGGACCTTTGAGTTCATTGGAAGTGGGGGTACTTTTAGTCCGTGAATCCTATCTAGAGAGTAAGATGACCAAGATGCCCTTTCTGGCCAAAGGCTATAGAGCTAAAGAACCATTGGAGTTGGTTTATTCTGATGCGTGTGATTTTATGAAAATTTGGGCTAGATGTGATTTTGAGTACTTTGTTAGTTTCATTAATGATTACTCAAAGTATGAATACATTTACATGATGCATCATAAGTTTGAATACTTTGAGAAATTCAAAGAATTCAAGACGCAGGTAGAGAAGCGTCTGGATAAAAGTATCAAATCACTATGATCCAATCGTGGTGAAAAATACATCTTTGGAGAGCATAATGATTACATATCATCAAAAGGGATTATATCCCAGTAAACTGCACCTATCACTCCGCAGTAAAATGGTGTAGCAGAAAGAAAAAATAGGACTCTTACGAAAATGGCAAGGTCCATGATAAGTTATTTAGGATTACCCGATTATTTTAGGAACTCGCTTTAAAGACAATGGCTTACATTCTGAACTTGGTACCTTCTAAGTCAATACCTTTTACTCCTATAGAATTGTAGATCAGGCATAAGCCTAGTCTGAAACATATTTAGATTTGAGAGTGTCCAGCACATGTGCTGAAAGAAAACGCGGGTAAGTTAGAATCAAATACAGAAGTCTGTTTCTTTGTAGGGTATCCCAAGGGAACCAAGAGTGGTCTATTTTATAATCCTAAGGATTAGAAGGTCATTGTTAGCACCAATGCCCGATTCTTAAAAGAGTATTATATTATGAATCATAGGCCCAAAAGTAATATTATTCTAAAAAAACTGAGAAAAAATACCAGTATTACGGAAGAGGAACCACAAGTTTCTGATATCCTATTCCTTCGTCGTAGTGGGAGGAATATCAGGACATGTACAAATCATGAAGAGGGCGCTGATGCACAGGGTTCTGATTCTGCATAGTGTGTTACTGCTAGTACACAGACACAGGTAGTGCCTCGTCGTAGTGGGAGGGTTGTTCATCAACCTGATTGGTATATCTTCTTGGGAGAGTCTTTTGACAAGATCCCAGTAGAACTAAATATTGAACCCTGTAACTACAATGAAGTACTTCAAGACAAAGACGCAGATCTTTGGCAAAGGATGAATTCAGATATGGAATCTATGTATTCCAATTAGGTCTAAAAACTTGTAGAACCACTCGAAGGGATACAATTTATTAGATGCAAGCGAATCTACAAGAGGAAGGGAGGAGCAGATAAGAAGGTTGAAACCTTCAAAGATATGCTTGTTGCTAAAGGGCTCATTCAGAAAGAAGGAATCGATCATGATAAAACTTTTTCGCCGGTAGCCATTCTTAAGTCTATTCGGATACTCTTATCCATTGCTGCTCATTTCGATTATGAAATCTTAGAAATTGATGTCAAGACAGCTTTCCTCAACAAAAGTCTTGATAAGTGTATATATATAATACAACCAGATGGATTCATTGTAAAGGGCCAGAAGCACATGCTGTGCAATCTTAAGAGATCCATTTATGGACTTAAGCAGGCATTATGGTCTTAGAACACTCGATTTGATCAAGTTATAAAGTGTTACGATTTTGATCAGAGTCCAAATAAGTCCTGTGTGTACAAGAAGCGTGATGGAAGCATGGTGATCTTCTTAGTACTTTATGTAGACGATATCTTGCTCATCGAAAATGATGTGGGGGCATTATCTGTGGTTAAAGTATGGTTATCTGGACAGTTCGATATGAAGGACTTGAAAGAAGCCAATCACATCTTTGGGATCAAGCTTATACAAGATTGAAAAGAAAAGATGTTGGGCTTATCACAAGCAAAGTATATCGATGATATCCTTGCTCATTTTACCATGCAGGATTCCAAGAAAGGGTTTCTCCCTTTTAGGCATGAAATCACTCTATCTAAGGATCAGTGTCCCAACACATCTGATGAGATAGAGAAGATGAAGGCGGTTCCTTATGTTTCTGCAGTAGGAAGCTTCATGTATGCTATGCTTTGCACTAGATTTGGCATCTGCTTTGCCATTGGCATAGTTAGCAGATATCAATCAAACCTATGGTAAGAGCATTAGATTGTGGTAAAGAATAAAATCAAGTACCTAAAAAGAACTAAGGATTATATGTTGGTTTACCAAGAAAAAAGTCTAGTATCTTTGGGGTACACAGACTTAGACTTTCAGTCTGACGAGGATTCTCGTACGTCTACCTCAAGATATGTGTTTACCTTTGGAGGTGGAGCTATGAGTTGGAGGAGTATTAAGCAGTCATGCATTGTTGATTCCATCATGAAGGCCGAATACGTGGCAACTTCTAAAGTAGTCAAGGAGGTCGTTTGGCTTAGGAACTTTCTGTTGCATCTAAAGGTGGTCCTTTCAGTTCAGTCGGCTATTAAACTTTATTGTAACAATAGCGAGCGGTTGCAAACTCAAAGGAGCCAAGGGTCCCCAAGAAAAGAAAGCACATTGAGCATAAGTCTCACCTGATACGAGAAATTGTACAAAGAGGTAATGTTGCTATGAGCAAGATTGCATCAGAAGACAAGCTTATAGATCCTTTTACAAAGAGCTTATTAGCTAAGACTTTTGATAGTCATGTAGAGGGAATGGGAGTCAGATGTATGGCAGCATAATTTTGAGTATAAGTGCAAGATTATTAGAGTTTGTATACTAAAAATCATACTTTTAGTATTTAATTTTATTTTAATAAAATTAATTTTTTATTTTATAAGAATCGTAATGAGCAATGTATGTATATCATTTTTTTAATATTATGCATGGATGTCCTTTATTCAGTGTAGTATTTAATCTGGTGTGTAAAGTATGGCTTGCACACAGAAGATCGGATTTTAGGTTGTTGCACAATATAAATTTTATGTTCACAGTTTAGATGAAAATGGACATACCATCGGTACGACTATAGTACAGAGTTTTAGTAGGCATGTCTTGGTTACGGGGAACAAATAATAGCGTCGTCTATTGTTCCGACTCTCTGTGCTAGTACACTTTGTATGTATTGAACGGGACACATTGGGGTAATTAATTTTATACTAACAATATAAATTAATTCACACTTCAAGATTATTATGAATAGTGCTTATTCTATTAATCCTGAAATAATTATTAATTTGCGTATATTTAATATTCGTTGTTTTGATTTATATGAGGGTGCGATCTTATATAGGTCTATATATTCCCGGTGAGTTGGATAGCGGCATTATTAATATGGTGAAAATTAATTATTGACGGAATCTACGTCTAGAAATATCCGGAATGATGATACCCCCTTAGGAAAGCTTATAAGTTTTGACCAGCACAAACCCTGCAGGTGAATTTGATTATCCGACCGTCAAATAAGTTAAGCAGAAGGGTTTAAGGAATTTTAAAATACCGATTAAATTAAATTGTCAGTAATTAAATTTAATTAGCGGGTATCAAGAATCTTAACATGGTGAGAAATGTTAAGCATTTAAAAACGGAAGCTTAATGTAAGATGGCCTTAAGATTATATGTCAAACTGTAATTATAGTTCTTTAGTGGTGTGAACTGTAATTTAGTTTTTTATGAAAATTATAAAAATCGCTGCAAGGTTTTCATAATTGTAGATACTGCTATGAGGTTTGATTAATTGCGAAAATAGCTGGATACGTATCTGTGTTCCACTAGAAGCTTGATTCATAATTACTCCACAGGTCCCTGCTGTAGCCCTATAAAAATGCGGGTAGGCTGAACCAGTTTCATAACTTGTCTTCAAGACTAAAGCTGTCTAGGTTCTGCCAGTACGAGTTCTCGATAGATTATAGCCCACACTATATTTGAGAATCGCATAAGGGAATACAGTAGAATGTCTGACAGCAGTTTTAACTCGAAATCAAAAACGTAGTTGAATATTTGATTGGTAAAAGGTATTCTTCAAAATTAAATTTGGTTGCACAGGTTTTAATTTTGATCGTTCACCCCCAAAAGTTTTATCTGGAACCCGTTTCGGCGTTTGCTCATCCAGTTAATTTTTATCAAAAATCATTTGCAAAAGTAATGATCTTGACAGTTTTATCTCCAACACCCGCAACATCCAAACTATGCGGCCGCAGGGTTCAAAGGACTAGGTCGTGACATGACTATTGGGCCAGGTGAGGACCGCAAGCATCTGTTCAAACATACCTTGTAGTCGCAACAAAACGGTTCAAAAATCGTACGACCGTCAACATCAAATGTTGCGGTCGCAAGGCTCAACGCCCATCAAAGCCCCTTAGATGCATGGGACAGCCCTCACTTGCATCCCTTGCTCTCTCTCTCTAACCTCTCCTCTCTCTCGAATCCTCTCAAAGTTCCAAAGCTTTGGAGACTTTTCCTTAGAATTTCTTAGCACCTCGAGTCATTTCCTATGGCGAGCCACATTGACGACATATTCGGGGCAAGGCGAGGACCTTTCTTCCTTCGACAGCTCTTCTCTTGGTGCCATTCGAGGTGCTGGCATCAGTGTTCCTGTTGGTGGGATTTTTGCACCTCATCCCTCCACTGCTATGGGGGATATGGACATTCTCACCACCGAGGTTGAGCGGTCTTTGCTTCGCACTGCTGAGGACCAGAACAGGGCGGCACGTGCGGCAGCCACAGCACAGGCGGCTGCAGATTAAGTGGCAGCGGAGCAGGCAGCTACTGAGATCGAGATTGTTGATTTCTTAGATCCTCATGCTGATGAGGGGATCCCTGCCCCCTTTGACCCTCGTCACTACGCTTTGGCTCATCACTATCTGAGGCCAAGCGGAATGAGGAGATACGAGCCTCCAGTTGCTAATGTTGCTCCTAATCTTCTTCTCTGTGAGCCACAGGACCACCTCTCCTGCCATAATCATGCAATAAGTCCTCTTTTTTTTTTTCAATTCACAATGTTGGAGCATGCCTTGTAGATTTATATTTGAACACAGATACATGTCTAAGATCCCTTATTACTTGAGACATGATGTATGTGACTGAAGAACTTGTAACCAATTGCCCCAATTATAATCAAATAACATAATCAATAAATGGGACTTATAACGAAAAATGCAATTCAAACATGTTGTTAATATTAAAAGGAAAAACCTGAACATTGGACTAAAGACTAAACATATTACCTAAGCAAATAGAGATTTTGGACAAACACCTACATGCTAGGACTTAGAACACAAGCGCCTTGGATGCAGGGCTTAAAACATAGGATGCCAGCGAGACAAAGCTTTTGGGAATAGGTGCCTGGAGAGCAGGGCTTAGAATACTAGGGTTTCAAAACATAGATGCCGGAGAAGCAGGGCTTCGGGTACCTAAGGAGCAGGGCTTAACAAAACATATAGGTGCCTTGGGAGCAGAGTTTTAGCAAACCTAGGGATAGTCTCACGAATCTAGGACCTAGACAATGCTTCGCATATAACTAGGGACTGATTTGCCTAACGTACTAGGTCTTTGAAAAACCAAAGCATCGTTGCACACTCACAAACCTAGGATTTGAAACAGGGTTTGTCTTGCGCACAAGTACTTAGGGTGCCTAGCTCACTAGGGTTTTAAAAAACATAAGAATCGTAACACATACACGAACCTAGGATTTGAAATAGGGTTTTCCTGGCGCACCAGGGCCTAGGGTGCCTTGCTCACTAGAGCTTTAAAAAACCTAATTATTGTCACATACTCACAAACCTAGGATTTAAAATAGGGTTTGCCCAGCACACCAGGGCTTAGGGTGCCTAGCTCAGTAGGGCTTTAGAAAACCTAAGGATCGTCACACTCAGAAACTTAGGATTTGAAACAGAGTATGCCTGGCGCACTAGGGCTTAAGGTGACTAGCTCACTAGGGCTTTAGAAAACCAAAAGATTGTTACACACTCACGAACCTAGGATTTGAAAGAGAGTTTGCCTGGTGCACCAGGGCTTAGGGTGCCTAGCTCACTAGGGCTTAAGAGACCTAAGGATCATCACACACTCACGAACCTAAAATTTGAAACAGGGTTTACCTGGCGTACTAGGGCTTAGGGTGCCTAGCTCACTAGGGCTTTAGAAAACTTAAGGATCATTACACAGTCACGAACCTAGAATTTGAAAAATGATTTGCCTGGTGCACCAGATCTTAGGGTGCCTAGCTCACTAGCTTATTAGAAAACCTAAGGATCGTCACACACTCATGAACCTAAGATTTGGAACAGGTTTACATGGCGCACCAAGGTTTAGGGTGCCTAGCTCACTAGGGCTTTAGAAAATCTAAGAATCATCACATAGTGAAGAACTTAAGATTCAAAAAAGGGTTTGCCTGGCATACTAGGGCTTAGGATGCCTAGCTCACAAAGGGCTTCAGTAAAGCTAAGGATCGTCACACACTCACGAACCTAGGATTTGAAAAAAAGTTTGCCTGGTGCTCTAGGGCTTAGGGTGCCTAGCTCACTAGGGCTTTAGAAAACCTAAGTATCGTCACACACTCACGAACCTAGGACCTAGACAACGCCTCGCATATAACTAGGGTTTGATTATTTTTTTTTCATTTCTTTTTACATCTTCTCTTTGCTTTTTTAAGCTGAAAGATACATCCGTAGATTCGGTGGCTCCGGTGAGGTCTTGGAGTGGTATACCACCCTCCCTGCCCTTAGTCGAGCCTTTATTGACGGATCCAATTTTTCACACTTCATGCCGTTGCTGGGTGAGACAAATAACAATAGAGTACAGCTGACAGCGCTAGAAGAGAGATGGTGGGACACCACTAACACCTTTCACTTCATAACATTTGAGGACACACTGACCCCGCTCGATTTTTCCTTGGTCACCGGAATTCGGGTTAGTGGTAACCTCATCCCTTTTGATTCCACCATCCCCGAGTCTGCAGAGGCTCTCACCTATTTTTTGGGCACCGTTTCGACCTAGATGACCCAAGGTCGCGTCAGGTATTCCTGGTTTCACACTCATTTTTGTCATTTCCATTGTTCAGGGCCTTGCCACTATGAGTAGGTTGTCAGGGCTTTTCTTCTTTACATGTTTGGTGTCTCCTTGTTTGCAAACAAGGAGAATACCGTTCATCTGCACTACCTAAGAGCTCTATTTCACCTTGACAAAGTTGCTTCTTATGACTAGGGAGGCGTGGCTCTCGCCACTCTTTGTGGTTCTATGAGGGTAGTGACCCAGATCCCGCAGGAGCTAAGCATGGAGGGATATTGGAGAATGTGGAAGGTAAACCATTATTTTTGTTTTCTACATTTTCTTCCATTCACATATCTATTATATGTTCTTCCACTAACCCTCTCTTTTGCAGCTCTGGAGTTACGAGTTCCTCGGGATGTTTTTAGACCGGCTGACTCCCGAACAGGTACAACTTCTATCTCCCATTTCTTGCTCTGCTGCTTTGATCTGATTACTATTGTTGTTTTCACTATTTTTACTATTCACTACTTTGTTTTCTGATCTGTTTACTGATTTGTTCACTGACTCTATTCACTGATCTATTTTCTAGTTGATCTGTTCACTAACTCTATTTTTTTATCTTCTTTCCGACTGGATACCTTCTTTTCTTTACAGGTTTGTTGGGATGTTTTACAAGGGATGGAGGAGAGGGCTGGCATAGATCTAATGCTCAGTCGCAGTACTTCTGGGTTGCGAGTCTTGTTAAAGGGCCTGTTCTGTCGAGAGCGGTACTTAGGAGAGCAGGTCATCTGGAAATCACTTAGCCTAGATTATTTTTGGATCCCAATGCCTTCTGCAGCTTTTATACGCCAGATGGGTCTCATAGTCGGCCTTGACATCCTGTTAGAGGTAGCTAGAGCTCTGGCATCTGCTTTTTTAGAGCCGACTGGAGACTATATGGCATAGGCGAGAGGCCATCTAATGGGACCAATGGGTCCTCGTCCAGGAGCTATAGGAGATCTACCAGCTAGGCCAAGCAATGCCAAGGGAAGAGAGAGAGGCAGCAGTTGCCCTGAGGCAGGAGTTGCTGGAGTTGCTGCTAGTGCTGGAGTTAGAGTTGCTGGTGCTGAAGTTGGAGCTGCTGGTGTAGGAGCAAGGGCAGCTATAGAGGTACCGTGGGCTGTCACCGTCTTCGTTACAGGATATCCTTGTGATATTCCTATTCAAATTCCCTCGGTCTTAAAGTTTAGAGCAATTCTTGGTCAAGTTTGTCTCACTTTCATAACTTTCTTCTTTTAATCCTTCTTGTTTTTAGTTGGTCAGTTTTTACTTTCTCTTGGCAGGTGGACCAAGCCTGGTTAGATCGTCACATGCTTTTGATGAGCGGCATGAGGTCCCTTATCCGCCAGTACGATGCTGCTCTTTGTTCAGCTGGGGTTATCTTCACTCCTACAGCCATCGAGATTGTGTGTAACTCTCACCTTCCTCTTATTGTTTATGTTTACATTCTTCTTTCTGTCCTTACCCTTATCTTTTATTACAGTTGTGTGCTCCAATTCCAGCCTATGGTTATGGTAGTGCTTCTTGTGCTACCTCTTCTCGAACCCGCTTTAGAGGATCTTCATCAATTCAAAGTCGCCCCCAGATAGTCTCGTCCTCTAGCAGTAATGATGATTACGGCGATGATTTATTTTCTTGTTGATTTATTTCACATGCATTCTGATACATTATGTTACATTATGATGCATTTGGTTCTTTCGGGCCTGCATGCCCCAGGGATTTATTTGATGATGGGCCATGGTGCCCCTGCTATACTTTTAGATACATTTGGGCTTTCGAGCCATTTACTTTTCTGCTCATGTGATTATGCTTGCATTTTCTCAAATCTCAAACTATCTTGATTGCATGACATAAATCACAGTCTAAACTTATGCAAATGAATGTCTTATTCCCAACAAACATGAATGTCTTGTGTCAAAACAAATGACCATAGAAAAGAAGTCAAAGAGTATTCGAGATACGAAAGGGTCCAAAAAAAGGTACACCCATAACCTTTAAGGGTTGCAGTCGCATGGATAGGACCTTGCGGTCGTAAGGAACGTCAAGGGTAAGGACAAGGCCGTACGGTTTGGAATGTTACGGCCATGTACTAGATGTTGCAGTTGTCCTTTGAATGTTGCGGTCGTCTACTCCAAGGTAGAGGTTGTAGGCATCTTTGGTCCTATCTAAGCCTTCTATTGTTCAGTCTCTTCATGCCTATAAGTATGAACTGGGGTCCCCCATTTTTTGTCATTTTCACCTCAATGGCTTTCTTCCATAGCTCTCTCTCTACATGGATAGAAGAGTTTTCACATATCGAGCATCTTAACTTTACCTCAGTCGGTATCAACTCTCTATTCCATATGATAACTGTTAAGATCAACGAACCACTGTTGAGGGCTATCGCACACTTGTGGGATCCACAATTCCATATCTTTCGCTTCGATCTTGAAGATCTGTGCCCCACCATAGAGGAGTTTACTGCTATTCTGGACCTTACCTCAAGAAATCTGCAGTCGTGTTGACTTTTTCCTTTATAATCTGCAGCAGATAATACAACTCTGTGGCTTATCCAAAATGGAGGCTTCCTTCTTGACATCTGACAGCTGCCTCAAGCTTCCTTGGATTATTGAGAGATTCTATCCTACAGACGATTTCAGCAACCTTGGTTTTTAGTTACGACGTCGTTATGCCTTGTGCTTCTGCCTTCTTACACATTATCTCTTGGTTCCTTTTGATGGACGTGTTAGTTGCTCACTAGTTGATATTATGGGTCAGATGTGGTTGGGTAAGGACTTTGTCCTGATGGTACATGCCGAGACCTTGATTGGCTTGGATGGCGTTCATCGAGGCACGACTATTACTTTTTCTAGAAGCCCTTTGTTTATTTAGGTAAACTTTCTTCCTTTTGAGTAAATCCTTATTAGCATGTCTATGGTGTTTTCAACCTTTCGATCTGCCCGCGCACTGTCCCTCGGCCCCTCACAACCTTCTTTCCTCAAAGGGAGCATATTAATTACCTCTCACTTGTCTCTCCTATGAGTCTTCAATGATTAATTTATCCACTGCCTAGTCCTCAAACTTCCACCCAAATTTAACCAACTAAATAACTTCTCTCGACAGGGTACACACCATGCATAGCATCACATCGTCGGGAGTATTGTATATAAAGTAACATATTTGTAGACTAATCACCTCTCACTTGCCTCTTTCACGAGTGTTCGACGATCCATTCACCTTCTCCCCAGGCCTTTGTCGAGGGCCCTCCTGTTGTGCCTTCAACGGGGTCAATTTCACCCCAATTCAACCATCACAGGTGTGTTGGCATTGGTTCATAGGCCATAGATATCCAAAATCCCTGTACTCTCATATACTTTGGTGTCTTTCAAGGGATCTTTCCTATTTCCCTGTCTGATATCTTTTAGCCCTCATCCAATTCAGGCTCGGGTATCAAAGGTTCGCCTTTACGTCCCATTCTATCCCTTCATCCAGTTCAGGTTCAGGCTTCAAGGGTTCATCATCATGCCCCCTTCTATCACTTCATCCAGTTCAGGTTCGGGTTCTAGTTAAGGGCTCATCATCATGCCCCTCTTCTATCCTTTCATCCAGTTCAGGTTCAGGCTGCAAGAGCTCATCATCACACACCCCCTTCTATCCCTTCATCCAGTTCAAGTTCGGGCTGTAAGGGCTCATCATCACTCCCTCCTCTTACCCATCTCGTAGTCCTCTTCGGCCATTTCTACAGAAATGAACATGCACTCGTACTTACCCGCCTCTCAATTTTTACCACTCTTTTCTCTTTTTGCTTTATGTCTCTCGACTTTTACCGCTATCCTCTCTTTTTACTTTTATTTGTCACTTTATCTTATTACACATCTCTCCTTTTACTGTTTTCTCTCGATTTTTACCTTTTAAACTCTTTTACAGATTTAGTCGATGGAGAAGGTGAACCTTATGCAGAAGCCATCCACAGACAGGTGCAATGCCGCGGCCCTCGTCTATTGTTCTTACTATTAGATATGCACTACTGAGATAACTTAGAGCCAGTATCTTTCCTCTCTAACGGGAGTAGACATTACCTGACAGTGTTCTTGGTGGCGGATCTCTACTATGACTTTAGCCACTATAAACCACCTCGGCGGTCTGTTGAGTGGCTTGTGATTGTCCACTTTCTATTACCCACACAGGATCATGAGGCAGTTCGGTCGTAGTCAAATCATATTCCATGGTGTTCGAGGTCGCTTATACTCATCTTCCCTTCAGGCCCCATTTCTGACGAGGTATTAAGAGGCTCAGCCATCACGCTCACTGATGGGGATGCATGAGCTGTAGTGCCCGAAACTCCCTGAGGAGTATAAGGCATGGTTGAACCAAGAGAGAAATGAAACAAAGAGAAAGGAAAACATGAAGCAAAGAGGAGGAAGATTTGAGGGACCTACTTTTCTTTTTAGATTTCATAGCTTTCTTCTTTTACGTTTTAGAGTTTGGGACTTAAGCGCCTTCCCTATTTTCAAAACCTTGTAACTAATGCTAAAATGAAGTATTCCACTTTTATCTTTAAAAAGATTTGCAATTATCTTATATTTTTTAATTTTTGCAATGTGAATTACTTTATTACCAAAATTCAAAGACAAACTTACATTAGTTTTTACTTGGATTCAAAAATAGTTAAAACAAAGAAGATGGCCGAACTTCTTGGAAGAAGTTGCTTATGTATCCTAAGAAAGTGGAATCAGGCCTTAACGTAGATCGGGCTCGATTTACTCTCGGGTATAAACACTCTCCCTTTGTGATGTCCTAACTTTTTCCAAGGTCACCTTTTTGGGTTTTCGACTTTGCGGGTTGCTCTAACATTTTCCTAGGCTGTCTTTTTGATTTTCAATCTAGTAAGCTTTTACTTTTACTTATTTTTCTCTCAAGGGTAGAACTTTTTCAATTGGTCCATGTTGATTGGAGTGGAGAACATATTTCTATCCAGATCCATGATGATTACAGCACCATCGGTCATAAAATCTTGATCAGATACAGCCCAGCCCAATTTGGTTTGAACTTACCGCTTAGGTAAAAAATAAGAGCTCTGATTTCCTTAAGAACTAAGTCACCTTCTCTTAAATCCCGAGTCTTGACCTTTTTGTTGAATGATCTTGCTATCCTCCATTGGTATCCTTGTATATGGAATAGAGGCTGCAGCCTTCTTTCATCAAACAAAAGTAGTTCTTCCATTCGATCCCTCTGCTATTCTAGCTCTAGAATGTTGGCTTCAGCCACTACTCTTAGCGAAGGGATTTCCACTTCAATGGGAAGCACAGCTTCCATCCCATACACTAAGGAGTAAGGCGTGGTTCCTCTTTAAGTTCTTATTTTTTGCCTCAACTTCCTCGTTGGTTTGTGGCCAGTATGGTGACGACTTGTGAGCTACTATTCGATATTCTTAAAAAAGGTTCAAGACCTCGCCTTGGAAGTGTGAACCGTTGTCTGAGATAACTTCGTGAAGAACCCCGTATCAACAAATGATATTCTACTTGATGAACTTGGCAACATGAGAAGTTTTTATCGCCGAGTAAGAGGCAGCTTTTACCCACTTGGTGTTAGGGTTGGTATACTAAAAATCATGTTTTTAGTGTTTAATTTTATTTTTAATAAAATTAGTTTTCTATTTTATGAAAATTTTTGTGAGCAATGTATGTGTATCATTTCTTTAATATGCATGGATGCCCAATATTCTGTACAGTATTTAATCTGGTGTGTAGAGTACGGCTTACACACAGAAGACCAAATTTTAGGTTCTTGTAGAATATAAGCTTTATGTTCACAGTTTAGATGGAAATGGACATACAATCGGTACGACTGTGGCATAGAGTTTTAGTAGGCCTGTTTTGGTTACGGAAAATAGATAATAGCATCGTCTATTGTTCCGACTCTCTATGCCAATACACTTTGTGTGTATTGAACGGGACATTTGGGTTAATTAATTTAGTGCTGACTACTAACTATATAAATTAATTCGCACCCCAAAGTTATTATGAATAGTGCTTATCCTCTTAATCCTGAGATAATTATTGATTTGTGTATATTTAATATTCATTGTTTTGATTCATTAGAGGGTGCGATCTTATATGGATCTATATTCCTGGGGAGTTGGATAGCAGTATTATTTATATGGCAAATATAAATTATTGACAGAATTGACGTCCCGAAAGATCGGGATTGATGATACCCTTTTAAGGATGCTTATAAGTTTTGACCAGACCAAACCCTACAGGTGGATTTAATTATCCAGCGGTCAAATATGTTAAGCAGAAGGGCTTAAGGAATATGAAGATGCCGATTAAATTAAATTACCAGTAATTAAATTTAATTGGCGGGTATCGAGAATCTTAACGTGGGGAGAAATGGTAAGCATTTAATAACAGGAGCTCAATGCAAAAAGGTCTTGAGATTATGGGTCAGAGTGCAATTATAGTTCTTTAGTGGTGTGAACTGTAATTCAGTATTTTATGAAAATTGTGGAAGCCGCTACGTCTTTCCATAATTACAGAAACCGCCCGTAGGTATTTGTGTTCCACTGGAAGTCTTACTCATAATTACTCCCCAGGTCCTTACTGTAGCCCTATATATATGCGGGTAGGCTGAACCAGTTTAGATTTATTTTCATATCATTCTTGATATATTATTTTTGTCTTTCAAGACTTAAAAAAATATATCGAGGTTCTGCCGATACGAGTTCTCGGAGGATCGTAGCCCACACTACGTTCGAGAATCACATAAGGAAATACGGTAGAAGATCTGACAGGAGCTTCAACTCCGAATCAGGTCGTAGTTGAAGATTAGATCTACAAGAGGTATTTTTCTAAATTAACTTTGGTTGCACGGGTTTTATTTTGATCGTTCTTCGTCAAAAGTTTTATCTGGAGCCCGTTTCGGTGTTTGCCCATCCAGTTAATTTTTTACCGAAAATCGTTTTACAAAAACAATGATCTTAACAGTTTTGCCTCCAACAAATTGGTATCAGAGCCGTTTTGTTTTTTGTTACGATTTATCGGGGCTGGGTATATTTGAAACTGTGCTAACTTTGTTTTACAGGCGTTCTAATCTCGATTTTATGATCATCTATTATTTTCATATTTGATTGAATACGTGGATGATAATTTAATTATTTTTTTAACCACGGGGGTTGACCATATTAGATTAATTAATTTTAGATCAAATGTGAGCCTACGGGACATAGGTTTCGATGTAAAATTTATTTATGTTCTTTAAATTTTTTTTTCTAGATTAGAAAAAAAATAAGAACAGGTATGGCGGCAACCAGTGGTGGAAGGCGGCGGCAACCGGCGGTAGTTCTTGTGGTTTTAACCTCGGAAAAAGTTTTTTTTATTGCTTTGTAATAATTTTTTTTTTTCAGAATTTTTCTGGTTTAAGAAAAAAAAAAGAGATGAAGGAGCAGCAAGAAGCCGCCGGAGCAAGCGGTTTCAATGCCAAACGCAGCCTTGTGGCTGCGGCAATCCCAAACGGGGCCTGAAGAAAACCAGTCCAGCAGCGCCAGTGGTGTTTGATTGTTTCGGCAAAAGTGATATCCCAGGCTATTCCCAAAAAGCCGGTTTCTATCCAACAAAACCGTTTTTTTCAAAACAATTCCCAAGCGCTCCAGTGATTTTCCAAGTGGAGCAAACTGTTGCGCCAATTCCAAGACGGCGATTCCCACACAGGCGCAAGCAGCGCCCAAAGCATCCAGTGGTTTCCACATGGCGCAACACAAACCGCCGCAGCTAACAGCGTCAAACCAAACAGCAAGCGGTCCAGTGGCTTTTTTATCCCAACCATGAAGCCAAACAGTGGCTTTTTGATCCCAACCAAAAAGCAAACAGTGGCGCTGTTTGGAATTAGCTGTTGTCGATTTAGGAGAATATCCAACGCCAAAATAAATACATGCTCGGAGATCCAGAAAATACATCTTTATTTACTTTCAACAAATTAAAATAATCTGAAGTTACAGGAAATGAAATAACATAAATGAAATTTGCAAACCGAGTCCTGCAATCGCAGTTTCCTTAAGAATGATTCGCCGCCTACCGAGGGT
>JAUMHN010376639.1:0-17075 GCA_032360265.1 Heliamphora ciliata
AGATGCCACATAACGCAAACTGTAACATCAATACACCTTATGCAACACATAGCGAGGGGGACTAATCGGAATGACACGTTAATCTGGCTAACTCGTTTAGATTTCTAGTTAGAATGGACGTCGGCCAAACGCCTTTCTAACTCAAACCCCAAACCAGTCGATCAGTCGCCCAAGGGCCAGTCACATCATCCTCAAGTCCAACCTCCATGCCCAAATAACACAGCATGCAAATGCTAAATCATATTCATGATGTTCTATGCTAGCACACCAGGTCATGAATGTCACACATCAATGCAACGCTCACGTAATGGATCAACCACCCCCACGGTTCCTAGGTATTAGAACCTAGAGCTTTAATACCATTTGTAGCGCCCTTGTCCCGTTTTAATATAAACCAAATTTAATTTTGGAACCAACCCAATGTAAAAATCCTTTCTTTGGAAACTATGTCTTTAAATAACCCATTCGTGCCTCTGGATCAATTATGAGAAACTTGGTTCAAAATAATTTTCAACGTTGAAATCCAGCGGAGACCGCTCGAGCAGACACTCCACCGCTCGAGCGGTGACACACCCGAGAGTTTTTGCTTAAAAACTATGAAAAACACTTATATTCTTAGAAACTTGATTCAAGTGATCGATTTTCTTAAACTTGTTTTGAGAGGATGAAACTGAGGAAGGAAAATACGTAATTGAGAACAAAATTGTCATTCATTATAAACTAAACGTTTCTGCCAAAATCATTCTTTGAGAGATTAAAACACCCAGCTCAATCAAAATAATAGCGTCCTCACATGCATGCATCATATGAACGTGTGACCCTAAGGTCTTACAACAGTAGTTTGGTTCAAAATTACAATAATCCAACCATTCAAAAGAACGAATTACATCTGCACACTTTCATTTCTCAAAAGTTAACTATCCAAAGAAATAATGTAATCCTATTAACTTTTCCCAGAAAGCTATCGACCACTGGTCTTATTCCATGGCCTTCTTTCCACCGTCACCTGAAATGTTGTTAAACAGCATGAGCCGAAGCTCGTAGGAACAAGACTAAAATTGAATACATGCATGATGTGCGAAGATGATTATGCAAGATGCACGAATAAACTTGATCACTTCATAGTATTTGTTCTAAAATAAGTTTTCCTTACATAATCGGGTTTCATAAAGAAGGATTGTCGCTCCATGTTTTCTTTTCATACCCATAGGAATACTCATCTTTTACCACTAATTCATCAATTTTACTATTCTTAATTAACCCCAACCATTTCATCATCTTATCATATTACCAAATTGAGGTGTCTCTAACCCAAGTTCATCCCTACTCACACACACTTTACCAACTCATTTCATGTTTCACCAATTCATAGTTCAAAATCTTAGGCACCGGTGTCAGACGAGCGTATAGACTTATGTAGCATTACACTCAATCCGGCCACATGGGCCCCGTGAGGTAACGGTATGTTTTACACCCCGACACAACTAACGTCTTTCCCCGGTCACTAGCTGGCGGGGAGAGAACCCAATCTGCGTAGTTTTCCAGACTTTCACCGAGAAGCAACTCGTGCCCAATCTTAAATAATTGAGAAATTGGTCCTTTTTAAAATGTCACAACACAACACACACATGTGAGTCCAACCCAAATGGTTCCTCTCACCAACCCATTTCATTATACAATTCCATTATCCACATTTACATTAATCTCGGCTCAAAACCGAATTATTCATCACGTGACTTCAAATTCACAAATTCATTGGTTTTATTCAACAAAACCCGCTTTTGACTCGATATCAATACACGTCACATGAACTTATGGAATTAAATTCACAATAGGTTATAATAACCCTCAATTTAACCATTAATCATGTCAACTTCACTATACAGCATCTTTAACCCCAAAAGCCCCAATTTCCATAGTCTAACCCCAAAACACAAACCCTAAATTCTTATTTCTCACTCCAATCACAAGATAGAACAATGTCATGATAGGTTAATGTTAAATCCCTCACAAATCCGAGATTCAACCCACTTTATCACCAAACTCAAACTTAGGGTTTCAGAAATCACAAACTTTATGTCTTTATGTTCACAAATTAGAAAATACGACACATATCACTTAAATATTCAAAGAAAGTTTTGAATCCTACCTTTTTAATGCTAAATCCGTAAGCAAAAGCCTCGGATGAGCTCCAATCGCTTGAATCTCCAACCACGTGATGAGAACGTCATCTCCAAGGCTAAGATCGAGTCTTCAACGGTCGAACCACCGAGAGGAAGGCAAAGAAACCCACTCCAAAATGCCAAACAAGCCCCTATTACCTCTCAAACCCAAACCCTAACACTCACCCATGCTTTAGAGAGAGAGACATAAAGAGAAAAATGAGAAAAAGAAGGTCCACGCCCCTTTTTAAAATATCAGGTTCGCGACAGTCCGCTCGAGCGGACCCCGACCGCTCGAGCAGTCACACTCCAGAAAACCCTCTGCCACCTCACCGCTCGAGCAGTCGGGCCTTTGCTCGAGTGGTCAGCTTGGGCTGGGATCCCGAATTACTGAAGTTGTAATAGAACCGTATATGCACAAGGTAATACTCAACGACATTTTCCCATAAACCCATCCTCAACCATCACTAACAAGCACACACAAGCTCAAGAATAAACATTCATGCTTGGCTTATGTTCCCAAATATCTCCACAGATCATGACATATCTGTTTTCGTAAATTAGCAAGAAAATAACAAAGGTCCGGGTCGCTACAATCTCCCCCACATAGGAGATTTCGTCCTTGAAATCACGCATACATCAGGGACTGAACAACTCGGGATAATTTCTTCAAATCTCTGATTCTCGTTCCCAAGTTGCTTCTTCAATGCCTTGGTGAAGCCACAATACCTTCACATACTGAATGGTTCTTCCCCGCAAGACTTGCTCTTTAGTGTCATGGATTTTCACTGGTCTTTCTTCGTAGGTAACGTCGTCATCAACCCTCAACGCCGTCCAATCCAAGACGTGGGATGGGTCTGGCTCATATTTGCACAACATAGACACATGAAAAACGTTGTGCATGGAGGCTAACTGTGGTGGCAAGGCTAAGCCGTAGGCTACCTCTCCGATTCTATCAAGAATTTTAAACGGGCCGATAAAACGCGACGATACTTTTCCACTCTTACCAAACCTCATTAAACCCTTTCGTGGTGAAACCTTCAAGAACACGTGGTCTCCCACCTCAAACATTAATGGTCTCCTTCTTTTATCCGTGTAACTCTTCTGACAATTTTGGGCGGTCATTAAACGTTTACGAATTGTGATGATCTTTTCTGTAGTCTCACGCACAAGCTCGGGCCCTAACACGGTTGTCTCACCAACATCTGTCCAACACACGGGTGATCTACAAGGTCTACCATATTGTGCCTCGTAAGGCACCTTCCCGATGCTCGATTGGTAACTATTATTGTAGGTGAATTCTACCAACGGTAGATGGTCCTCCCATGATCCACGAAAATCTAAAACACATACCCGCAACATATCTTCGAGTATCTGAATAGTGCGTTCTGACTGGCCGTCCGTTTAGGGATGAAAAGCGGTACTACGAAGTAGGCTCGTGCCAATAGAACTCTGCCAAAAACGTGATATGAAACGAGGATCTCGATCAGAAACGATAGAAACCAGTACCCCGTGGAGTCTAACAATCTCGCGTATGTTGAGCTTGCTAAGCTTATCAACTGAATCCGTCATGCGAATTGGTAGGAAATGTGCTAACTTAGTCAATCTATCCACCACAACCCATATGGCATCATGCCCCTTCGGTGATCTCGGAAGACCCGACACGAAATCCACAGCAATATTTTCCCATTTCCACTCTAACACTAGCAACGGTTGCAACTGACCCGCTGGTCTCTGATGCTCGGCCTTCACTTGTTGACAAGTGAGACAACGCAAAACGAAGAGCGCAATGTCTTTCTTCATACCTTTCCACCAGAACTGTCTACGTATGTCATGATACATTTTTGTGCTACCCAGATGTACCGCTAATCTTGAATGATGAAACTCGTAAAGTACGTCTTCCCGAAGTATTTCTAGCACAAAGATCCTTCCTGCAAACCTCAAGCTTTGATCAAGGTGGATAGTCCACTCCTTGGCATCTTTACCATCCAAAACTCGTTCCCGAAACATCAAACTCTCAATGTCCGATTGCTGTGCTTTAACAACGCGATGAACAAGCGTAGGTTGGGAAATCATAATAAACAGAGCGACTTCCCCATCAAACTTTCCTAAACAAAGGTCATACTCTCCAACTGCTCCAAGCATATTCCACTCCCTAACTGCTATTCTTGCTTACTCATGGACTTTCGCCTGAGGGCATCGGCTACCACATTCGCCTTGCCCGGGTGATATTGGAGATCAAAATCGTAATCTCCCAAGAACTTCATCCATCTTCTCTGATGCATATTCAAATCCTTTCTGTGAAAATAAATACTTTAAGCTTTTATGATCCAAAATACTTCGAAGTGTTCCCCATATAAATAGTGCCTCCAAGTTTTAAGAGCAAAAATCATTGCTACGAGCTCCATATCATGCGTACGATAATTCTTCTCATGAACCTTTAATTGTCTTGACCTATAGGCCACCACCTTGCCTAGTTGCATTAACACACAACCCAACCCCTCATGTGATGCATCGCAATAAATGGTGTAACCGAGTGCGGCGTTGGAATTTTGGAATTTTAAAAATAGTCAAAAATAAAAGAATTTAAAGATGTTTTGAAAACTATTTTAACACCTTGAAAGTCAAATTTTAAAAATTCATTTTTATTGAAAATAGAGTCGCCACTTAGTTTTTGAGAAAAATTAAGAAAAACAAAAATGGCTACTGATCTTTTAAAACGTTAACCAGAAAAAGTGAGTTCGGGGGTTAAGGTACGAATCGGGAAAGGTGTTAGGCACCCCATTCGCCCAACCATAAGGTTGGCATCTACTAATCATCATTGGTTCTTTGATAAAATTTCTCAAATGCATACAAATAAAGAAAGTAAAGACAAAGAGAGAATATTCAAAATCAAATATGAAAAATAAATAACATACATATATAGAACACAAAATAAAACAAATATTAAAAGAAAAATCCTAAGTCCTACGGCATGAAATTTCTAACTAAAGGATATATGGAACATTTCTACATGTGATATTATTTAAACAACCTAAACTAGTATGGTTAAAATGGAGGAACAAAAATATGCTATAAATTACTAAATCATCTAAACATGGATTACTACAAAACAAACTAAATTATTCTAAACAAGATTTTAAAGAAAGTAACTACAACGTGCATATTATTTAAACAAACTAGATTGGCATTAATATAATAAACATTAAAGAAGTGCTTAGTGTAAAATAAAATATGTATAAAATCCTATATTAAAAAGAATATTTACTAAGAAAGAAATTAAACATGGAAGAGAACTAAAAGATTTTAATGAAGATAGAATTTACAAAGAAGATTTATGCTAAAAAGAAGAAATTAGGAAATACTTATTAAACTAATGAAAAGTAAACCTAACTATTCATATTTTGTGTTTTCAAAAAAAGAGGCAAAAGAAAATAAATGGAGAAGTAAATAAAAGAGAAGAAAATTACACTTAAAGATGAAATGTAGGTTAAAAGACTTTTTATGATTTTTTGGATTTAGTGAAATGAAAGAAAAAAAAGATAAAATAAATGTTAGGAAATGAATTACACTAATATTGAAAGAAAAAAATAAAATAAAATAAAATAAAATGCTAGAAGAAAATAGAAATTAATGCTAGTGAAGGGATTTTAAACTAATATTAAAAGGAAATAAAAGAAAATAGAACAAAATATTAAAAGAAAATAAAGCAATATTATAAGCAAAAGAAAAGTAAAGACATATTAGCCTTAAATTAAAGATTAAATACTATTAAAAAAATACTAAAAGGAACATTAAAGCTAAGAAAATAAAATACTAGAAAAAGAAAATTACACTAATAAAAGGAAGAGAATGAAAGTTAAAAAAGAAAATGAAATTAAAAGAACATTTAGGTTGGTGTTAGCAAAAGATCATTAAGAAAAAATTAAAAGAAGAAGAAAAAGAAATTTTAGTATTTAAATGAAATATAAAATTAAAACTTAAAAGAAAGAGGAAATAAAAATGCGATAAAGAAAATTTAAAGCTAATAAATGAAGTACTAGAAAAAGAAAAATTAAAGTAATACTAGAAGAACATAAAATGGAGCGTTAAACTAATAAGTACAAGAAAATGAAATAAAATACTATTGAAATAAAATTTAAACTAAAAGAAAAATAAATGTTAGAAAATTAAATTAATGTAAAAAGAAAGAAAAAGAAATGGAGTAAAATACAAGAATTAAATGAGTATAATATTGACAATTACAACCATTTTTATGTAAGTGCTTATATCATAACAATAACGACATTATTTAGTCGTATCGTTAAATCATGTTAGCACTAATTTAATGAATTAATTTTAAAAAAAGATAATGTGCTTAACGTGAAAGTGTAAATTAAGAAATTAAAACAACTAAATTAAATAAAATTAAAGCAACTAAATTAAATGAAGTAATGTAAATGATGAACAAGATTAACTATGTAAATAAAAAGGAAAACATGAATTTAGATTAAATATAACCCGATCACCCCAAAAGAGAGAAAATGGAGTTAGAATGATCGGGATCCAAACAAGATACCTAGATTATCGGAGAATCCTCAAGTCGGGAATGTGCATCAATGGTCCAATCCTCGGGTGGTGATCCAAGCAAGACTTCAATGTAGGCGTCGGAGGTTCGGATCTTGGTATTTCGGTAGGGGTTCGGCGTCCGAACTCGGAATTGCTCGGCAACTCAGCAGAGCTTCTCTCACTAAACCTCTCACTAATTTTCTGTCCCAGAAACGTACCAGATGATACGGTATTTATAGAATTCTTCAACCAATGAGATACTGACACGTTTTAGGACACGTCAGGATTTTTAGAGTTGGCGACCGCCGAGTATGAACATGGTGGTCGCCACATCAAAAGAAGCTTCCAGAAGGTTCTACTGGCGGTCGCCGTAATGGAGTTGGCAGTCGCCACTATGCAAGTTGGCGGCCGCCATGTTGAAGTTGGAGGCCGCCGTGTTAGAGTTAGCAGTTCAAGGTGATTTCACTGGTTTGAAGGTTTTGATCATTGGGTTCAAATACCGAGCTTAGATCACCTTTCGAGGATTGAATTGAGGCACCATTTCAATCGTTTTCATCATCGAATTCTCCTAAGATTGGACAGGGTCAAATTGTAGTGTCTACACCGAGGCCTCTCTCTAGAATAGTCAGAATGGGCGTACTTATTAATAGCGTCTTCAATGTCAAGAAGGCGAGCTCACAACTATCGTCCCATACAAACTTGATTCCCTTTCGTGTAAGGCATGTTAAAGGCGCTGCAAGTCTAGAGAAATCTTTCACAAACCGACGGTAATATCCTGCTAACCCCAAGATGCTTCGAATCTCAACCACATTTTTCGGTCTTTCCCATTCCATCACCGCCTTAATTTTTGATAAATCCACTGCCACTCCATTCCGTGAGACTACATGCCCCCAAAATTTTACTTATGTCAACCAAAATTCACACTTTCCATACTTAGCATATAACCGATGTTCTCGCAACAACTGTAGAGCGATTCAAAGATCCTTCTCGTGTTCTTCTTCTGATGGTGAGTAAATTAAAATGTCGCCCACGAATACGACCATGAATCGGTCAAGATAAGGGCAAAAAATACGATTCATAAGGTCCATAAACGTCGCAGGCGCGTTAGTCAACCCAAATGGCATAACTAGGAATTCAAAATTCCCATAACGTGTAAGAAAAGCCGTTTTTGGAACGTCTTCCTCCTTAACTCGCAATTGGTGGTAACCCGATCTTAAGTCGATTTTCGAGAAACAACAAGAACCTCTCAATTGAGCAAACAAGTCGTCGATACGCGGCATGGGGTACTTATTTTTAATGGTCAAGTGGTTCAGCTTACGATAATCTATACAAAGACGTAACGACCCATCCTTCTTCTTTGCAAACAATGTTGGGGCTCCCTAAGGTGACACACTAGGACGAATGAATCCCTTATCTAACAACTCTTGAACCTGTACCTTTAACTCCACTAACTCAGCCGGTGCAAAGCGATATGAAGATATAAAAATGGGGGCAGTCCCCGGGATAAGGTCTATAGAAAACTCAACCTCTCGCCGTGGTGGAAGCTCAGATAACTCGCTTGGGAACACGTCTAGAAACTCACAAACAACCGGAGGAAGTCCTCCCTGAATGGAACCAGTCTCATCTACAGATAGGGCAGAGAAAAGGAGGCTGAGGCTATCACAGCCTCATGACCCAAGAGGTCTAGGTGCTAAACCACTGTCCCGGTCACCCATAAAATAAAAGGAATCTCCTTTCGGAGTGCAAACAAACACCTGTCGCCAGTCACAATCAATGTAGGCGTGAAAGGTCGTCAACCAATCCATTCCTAAGATAATATCAAATGATAACATGTCAATCACAATGAAATCGAACACCAAACGATGGTCGGCAATCTCCATCTTACAATCTCTACAAACGAGGCTCAACGCGGCAACCTCACCCATCGGTGTCTCTATGCACAAAGCCTCATTCAACACATCTACCTCTAACCCTAGTGCAGATGCAAATGCAGATAAGATGAAAGAACGTGATGCTCCGATGTCAACAAGACCACTGGCCCAAGAATGATACACTAGAAAGGTACCTCATATGACTGAAGGGCTAGCTGCGGTATCTGGTATGGCAGGTGCCACTGATGTACGGGGTTCCACAAGAGCATACACTCACCCATGATTCCCTAGATTCTGTCCCCCACTGCTTCTGGCTCCTGGTTGCCTCACTTACTGAGCTGAGGTAGCACCTCCCACGGTTCTTACTGATTGTGCTCCCGACTGTGATAGTGATTGACCATAACCCTGTCGTCCCTGTGATGTCTACGCCCGATGTTCTCCAGTAGCTCCCTAAAAATTCCCTCCCTGAGGGCAGTCTCATCGTAAGTGACCCCTCTGACCACATTGAAAACATAAAAATGGGGTCCTCCCTTGAGTCTGACTTTGCTGTTGCAGCTGCTGTCCTCTTTGTTGACAATCCACTGAGCGATGTCCCGGTTGTCTACACGTGTAACACACTAACTTTCGGCGCTCAAAACGCCTAGACGAACCTATTGACGGTGCTGGTGCCGGTCGTGACTGATACTGCGATCCCGTGGGGTAGGAACTCGATCCTCTCAATTTTTGTCTCTTCACCTGATGCCCTTCAGACTGAGCACTGGAATTCCCTTGATGTGATTTGCTTTTCCTAATCTTGCGGCCCTCTACCATTGCATTCTCCACCCGGATAGAGGCCTCTACAACCTCGGAGTACACCCAAAAACCCAATGCAGCAATCCGATCCTTGATCGAAGGTCGAAGACCTCTTTCAAATCTCTTGGTGCGTAACTCTTCCGTCGACACCATTTCGGGTGCGAACCGCGACAAGTTCGCAAACTTAGCTTCATATTGGATCACGGTGAGGTTCCCTTGAACGAGAGAAAGAAACTCCCCCCGGTACACGTCTCTAGAGGAACCCAAAAAATTATTTTTCCAAAAAGACTCTTGTAAAGGCTGCCCACGTGCCATCTATGGTGGTCTTAGAAAACTTTCGCCACTCTATAGCATCTTCTCGAAGTTGAAATGCTGCTAACTTGACACGCAACTCATCTTCCCTGATCTCTAGGGTATCCAGGATTGTTAGGGTTACCTCTAACCATTCAGTGGCAATTTTGGGGTCCGACTCCCCAGAGAAAGTTGGAGGATCCAACCGTCGGAATTCTCTCATTGCCACAGAGGCTCGTGACTCAGGGGCTCTCACTCTAGCCCAAGTCGCCTCGGCCATTGCCCTCATTGTAGCAAGCATTTCTTAAACAGTGCAGAAGCCACAATAGTATCATACAGTTCAAACTTCTTGGGTGACAGGTGGGAGTACATCAGTTCGGTCAATGCGGCAATCGACAGCGCCAAGTTCTGGTGGACATGCCAAAGTGGGATTACCCCGTGCATATTCCCTCATAGCTTCTAGGGCACCGATCGTGTCGGAGGCTGCAGATATGCCTTCAGCGAGTAGAGGTACTTTTTGAGTCTGCAAGCTTTTGGTCAGATTCTTTGTTGCATCTGTTTGGGAGTTGGTGATGGATTCCGTGGGTGGCGCGCTATGTTGAGGCAGCGATTGGCCATGATGTGAGGTTGGGATGAGTTGTAGATGCCGTGTCTTTGAGATATTTAGCCGTTGTCTAGGTTGTCTGACCTTGTTTGACTATATCTTAGGAGTGATTTGGCTGACCATCTCGTGTGCCTGTGTCGATTGTGATCAACGTGGTGGTTTCTCTGATCTTATGTTGAATTTTGGGGGCAAAATTCCTTTAAGGGGGGTAGAGTTGTGAGACCCTGACCCGTTTTTTTTTTCGGCATTTTCAGACGTACGTTACGTGATTTTTGTTTGAGCATGTTTTTATTGCTTTTGATGCATGATCGGGCTTAAATATGCATGCGGGGTAGGTTCCCGTGGCCGTGGGCCGTTGTGGTCCAAATTTTAAAAATTTTTAAAAAAAAGATATTTTGGAGGCCTATAAATATCTGGAGTTAGATATTTTCGTAGAGATATTTTCAAAATTTCTCCAACAAATTTCCTGTTGTCTCTCTGCCTTCTCTCAAACTTCTCGGGGGCCCAAGGCTTAGTTTTCGACGATCAAACTATCGATCCTTGTTATTAGAGTCGTGGTCTACGCGTTCATCCAAACAAAATTCTATTCCAGCGAAGCTTGATTTTGAACGTTGATCGAGATGTCGAGTTTTGAACTCACTGAGGTGGATTCTAAACATGTATGTTTTATAAGGGTGTTATGTGTAATCGGGTGTATTTTTACCGGTTGGATAAGTGGGGCGACGAGTGACGGGTGTATGTGGCATGTGATGTCTTATCGAGTTTTGTGATGTCGTATGTGGGACATCGTGGTTATACATGCTTCTATGCCTATAGAACTGTGGATATTTTTATTTTTGTGCATGATATGCAGGTGAGTGGCCTCTGTGGTCTTGATGCTTTTACGGCTTTGGGTTTTGTTTTCCTGTTATATGCGGTTTTATCCTGTGGTTTAGGCATGCGTAGAGATGCCTATTGATACGTAGAATTGTATCTATATTGCATAAGTGCGGTAGACAATGGTCCTTCGATGAAAGTTTGTAAATTGCATAAGTGGGGCGGACAATGGTCCTTCGGTGAAAGTCCGTAAATTGCATAAGTGGGGCGGACAATGGTCCTATGATGAAAGTCCGTGAAGATATTCGTTAACCCTAGTCAACAAGGCATGCGATGAGGGCGGATAATGGTCCTACGGTGAAAGTCTGTGAAGATGTATGTGTTGCACGAGTGGCGTGCGTTATGTGCATTGCACAGGTTGCGTGCGTTGTATGTGTTGCACGGGTTGCGTGCGTTGTGTGTGTTGCACGGATTGTGTGCGTTGCATAGGTGGGGGCTGCGGTCCTTCGGTGAAAGTCCGAGAAGATTCATGGCTTGCATAAACTGTATTGTGGGACGGATAGACCAATTTTCTTAAAACTGTATTAACGGCCTACAGAAGTCGAAATACTGTATTAACAACCTACGCGAGTCATAATACTGGAATCGTTTTCAAGACTCTAATGAGTCAAAAAATAGTTTTTATCCTCGCTTTCCCATTGCTTGTGAAAATTGTTTTAATGGCTCTTGTGAGTCGTGATCTAAAACTGTTTTCAAACTATTTTCAAGACTTGAAAGATAGTCTAAACCTGCACTTCGTTTTTCTAGCATGTTTAGCTTATACTGCATGCTTGTCTAGTTTCTGCTGAGCCTTAGCTCACGATGTGGGATTTGCTTTTCTTCATGTACCAGTCACGCTGGTTGATCTGGAGGTGCTGGAGAGGTGAAAAAGTTGTAGTCTTCCTTTTTGTTTCTATTTGTATCATGTATGCTTAATATATGTTTCTTAGTGTTGGAGCCTTATAATGTATGCCGTTTGGCGTTTATATACAATGCATGTATGTTTATTTTGAGTGTATATTCTCGGGCTGGGTGTTGTGGTTAATTGTTTATGGGTATTTTACGTGGCCCAGAGATCGGGGCGTGACACGGCAGGAGCCGCCTGAAGGCAGTGGCTGGTGGTGGGCCAGCGGCTTCTCTCTCCCTGGGCTATTTTGTGTTGATTTTCTGATAGATACGGGACTTAATTGATATATATTGATGTATTAGATAGTATTAGAGAATCTTGATGCAATCAAGACACAGGAATCAGAGATGAAACATGAATTATTAGAGCTTATCTCTTCGGGAGACTGAAACGCTTCAGCGTTTCACTTAGATCATAAAATCGGGATTTATGCATATCATGTTTATATATATATGAATTACGTGGCTAATTGCATATCTATTTTATTTATCCTATATATTTAATTAATTCAAAATTTTAATTTTAATTAAAATATTTTGTAATAAAAAATAAAATAAATGTTTTTTAATTAATTAATTTTAATTAAATGAAAAAATTTAAGATATTTTATTTTTTACAAAATATCACGTTCAAGGTATTTTTTTATAAAATCGGATATCGTGAAAAAACGTAAAAATTAATTTTAAATTTTAAATTTTAAATTAATTAAATAAAAAAATATTTAATCGAAGTAAATTATTATTTTTCAAAAAATGCAGGACGAAAAATAAAATAAATAAATACCTTTAATCACTACCTTAACTGAAAGGCTGGAGAAAAAATTGTACATTTATTAAATTTTATTTGTTACGTATTTAAATACGAAAATATGGTATGATAAACCAGAATCTTTAGAATCGTATACACGGGAAATGTTTGATTCTTTCAGATCGTGTGATTTTTCAAAATTAATAAATTTATTTTAATTAAACGAATTTTTATAACCTTCAAAAATGTTTTAAAAATCTAAGTGAGAGAAAATTTATTCACAAATAAATTCAGCGGTCTCTATCACTAGTTTATAGGCGATGCAATTAAACCCTACGTGTCGGCAGTAATGCCTTCCTCTCCAACGGACAGATTAATTGCGGTATCGCCAGTACAAACCTTCTTTAGAAATATTTCTAGATTATTGTTAGTATGGATCACTTCTCCAACTGAATGTTTCATTACGAAGTGATTAATTTGAGATTATGTGATGGTTAACACTTAACTGTATATAATAGTATCTTATCCAACTGAGTCACTGTTAATATATATTGGACCGAAACTATGCCAGCTATTTAATTTTACTTAGCAGGGTCAATTGCCTAGATAACAAAATTAAAAAGAATTGGCTTGTCTAGTCTTATGAAGGATAGTAGATGTCCTCCCAACGAGTCATGCTATTCTCAGGTTACCAGGCTGCTGGCGAATTAATTTTAAAATAGTAGAGGGAACCAAATTAAAATAAATTCAAAATTTTACTCATCATAATTAATGATATATTTTAATTATTTGATTTTCAGGATTAAAATGGCTTTCAACCCACTCGCTTTAATACTCAAAGAAAATAAACTAACGAGACTGAATTTTATTGACTGAAAATGTAATTTGGATATAATTTTAACTACAATGGTATGTTGGAAGATTGTAAATATCTTTGTTTTTGAAAATGATTGACGAAAAAATTAACTGGACAGGCAATCGCCAAAACGAGCTCCAAATAAAATTTTTGATGACGAACGATCAAAATAAAATTCATGCACCCGAAGTTAGTTTAGATAAATACCTTTTTACTGGTCGAATCTTCAACTACGAATTGAATCCGAGTTGAAGCTCCTATCAGATCTTCTGCTGTATTCCCTTGTGCAATTTTCGAATATAGTGTAAGTTATAATCTTCCAAGAACTCATACCGGCAGAACCAGAACAGCTTTAGTCTTAAAAGACAAGTTATTAAACTGGTTCAGCCTACCCGCATATATATAGGGCTATAGCAGGGATCTGGCGAGTAATTATGAGTAAGACTTCAAGTGGAACACAGACACGTATCAGCGGTTTCTGTAATTAAGCAAACCTCATAACGGTATCTGCAATTATGGAGAACCAGCAGCGGTTTCTACAATTTTCATAAAATACTAAATTATAGTTCACGCTACTAAAGAACTATAATTACACTCTGACCTATAATTTCAAGACCATATAGCATTAAGCTCCTGCTATTAAATGCTTACCATTTCTCCCCACGTTAAGATTCTCGATACCCGCCAATTAAATTTAATTAATGACAATTTAATTTAATCGGAATCTTGATATTTCTTAAGCCCTTTCGCATAACTTATTTGACTGCCAAATAATTAAATCCACCTGCAGGGTTTAGCCCGGTTAAAACTTATAAGTTTTCTTAAGGGGGTATCCCAAATTTCGATCTTTTGGGATGTGAATTCCATCAAAAATTAATATTCACCATATAAATAATACCGCTATCCAACTCACCGAGAATATAAACCCATATAAGATCGCACCCTCTAATGAATTAAAACAACGAATATTAAATATACGCAAATCAATAATTATTTCAGAATTAAGAGGATAAGCACTATTCATAATAACATTGGTGTGTAAATTAATTTATATAGTTAATATAAAATAAATTACCCCAAATGTCCCGTTCAATACACACAAAGTGTACTAGTACAGAGAGTCGAAATAATAAACGACGCTATTATCTATTCCCCGTAACCAAGATAGGCCTACTAAAACTCTGCGCTACAGTCATACTGATAGTATGTCTATTTTTATCTAAACTGTGAACAAAAAACTTATATTCTGCAAGAATCAAAAATCTAATCTTATGTGTGCAAGTCGTACTCTACAGACTAGATTAAATACTATACAGAATATCAGACATCCATGCATAATATTAAAGAAATGATACACATATATTGCTCATAAAAATTCTCATAAAATAGAAAATTAATTTTTATTAAAATAAAATTAAATACTAGAAATATAGTTTTCAGTTTACCAACCCTAACAATCTCCCACTTATTCTCGAAATCATGCTACCATACACCTGACTCCCATGTCCTCTACATAACTATCAAAAGTCTTAACCGGTGAGCTCTTTGTAAAGGATCTGTAAGATTGTCTCTTGATGTAAGCTCTATGTCTGACTTTAAATCTGAGTCTATGTACCCCAAAGGTACTAGACTGTCTCCCTAGTAAACCAACATATAATCCTTAGTCCATTTAATGTACTTGATTATATTCTTTATCATAGGTCAATACTCCTACCCTAGATTAAATTGATATCTGCTATCCATGCCAACGGTAAAGCAGATGTTGGATTTAGTACAAAGTATAGCATACATAAGGCTTCCTACTGCTGAAGCATAAAGAACTGCCTCCATCTTCTCTATCTCATCAAGTGTCTTAGGATACTGATCCTTGGATTGAGTGATTTCATGCCTGAAAGGGATAAACCCTTTCTTGGAATCCTACATGCTAAAATGAGCAAGGATATCACTGATACACTTTGCTTGTGATAAGCCCAACATCCTTTGTTTCTAATCTCGCACAAGCTTGATCCCAATGATGTGACTAGCTTCTCTCAAGTCCTTTATATCGAACTACCCAAATAACTATACTTTAACCGTAGATAATGTCCCGATATCATTTTCGATGAGTTAAACATCATCTACATAAAATACTAGGAAGATCACCACGCGTCCGTTACGCTTCTTGTACACACAAAACTCATCTACACTTTGATCAAAATCATAAGACTTAATGGCTTGATCAAATCGAGTGTTTTAAGACCTCAATGCCTGCTTAAGTCCATAAATAGATCTATTAAGCTTACATAATATGTGTTCCTGGTCCTTTGTAACGAATCTGTCTGGTTGTATCATATAGCTACACTCGTCAAGACTTTCGTTAAAAAAACTTGTCTTGACGTCTGCTCCTCTCTTCCTCTTGTAGATCCACTTACATCTAATGGATTTTATCCCTTCGGATGATTTTATAAGTTCCTAGATCTGATTGGAATACATAGATTCTATCTCTGAATTCATAGTCTTTTACCAAAGATCTGCATCTTTGTCTTCAAGTGCTTCATTATAGTTATAGAGCACAGAATCTAGTTCGGCCGGGATCCTATCAAAAGACTCTTCCAAGAACATATACCGGTCAGGTTGATGAACAACTCTCCCACTACGACGAGGCACTACCTGTGTCTGTGTACTAGCAGTAACACGTTGTGCAGAATCAGAACCCTGTGCATCAGCACCCTGTTCTTGATTTGTACCTGTCCTGATAATCCTCCCACTACGACGAGGTAATGAGATATCAGTTACTTGTTCTTTCGTTCTACTGGTATTTCTTCTCAATTCTTCTAGAACAATATTACTTTTGGGCCTGTGATCTACAATATAATCCTCTTCCAAGAATTGAGTATTGGTGCTAATAATGACCTTATGATCCTTAAGATTATAAAACAGACAACCCTTCGTTCCCTTGGGAACCCTATAAACAAACAGACTTCTATCATTGGTTTCAACTTACCCGCGTTCCCTTTCAGCACATATACTGGACACCCCCAAATCTAAATGTGTTTCAGACTAGGCTTACGCCCGGTCCACAATTCTGTGGGAGTTGAAAGTACTGACCTAGAAGGTACTAAGTTCAGAATGTAAGCTGCTGTCTCTAAAGCGAGTCCCCAAAATGAATCTGGTAAACCTGAATAACTCATCATAGACCTTACCATTTTCATAAGAGTTCTATTCCTTCTTTTTGCTACACCATTCTGCTGCGAAGTGCCTGGTGCAGTCAACTGGGATGCAATTCCCTCTAATGACAAGTAATCCTTAAACTCTCCAAAGAGGTATTCTCCACCACGGTCAGAACGTAGTGATTTGGTACTTTTATCCAGACGCTTCCCTGCCTCCGCCTTGAATTCTTTGAATTTTTCAAAATATTCAGACTTACGGTGCATCAGGTAAATGTATCCATACCTTGAGTAGT
>JAUMHN010376749.1:0-17073 GCA_032360265.1 Heliamphora ciliata
AAAAATGATGTGGGAGCATTATCTACGGTAAAAGTATGGTTATCTGATATCCTTACTCGTTTTAGCATGTAGGATTCTAAAAAGGATTTCTCCTTTTCAGACCTAAAATCACTTTATCCAAAGATCAGTGTCTTAAGACACCTGATGAGATAGAGAAGATGAAGGCAATTCCTTATGCTTCGGCAATAGGAAGCCTAATGTATGATATGCTTTACACTAAATCCGACATCTGCTTTGCCATTAACATAGCTAACAGATATCAGTCTAACCTAGGGAAGGAGCATTTGACTGCGGTAAAAAATATAATTAAGTACCTAAAAAGGACTAAGGATTATATGTTGGTTTACCAGGCAAACAGTTTAGTACCTTTAGCGTACACAGACTTAAATTTTCAGTCAGACAAAGATTTCCATAAGTCCACCTCAGGATATGTGTTTACCTTAAGAGGTGGAGCTATTATTTGGAGGAGTATCAAGCAGTCCTACATTGCTGATTCCACCATGGAGGCCGAGTACGTGGTAGCTTCTGAAGGAGCCAAGGAGGCCATTTGGCTCAAGAACTTTTTGTTGGATCTAGACATGGTCCCTTCAGTTCAGTCAGCTATTACACTTTATTGTGATAATAGCAGAGCAGTTGCAAACTCGAAGGAACCAAGAGTCCACAACAAAGAAAAGTACATTGAGTGTAAGTATCACCTGAAACGAGAAATTGTACAGAGGGATAATGTTGCTGTGACCAAGATTGCATCAGGAGACAACCTTGTAGATCCTTTTATAAAGAGTTTACCGGCTAAGAATTTTGATAGTCATGTAGAGGGCATGGGAGTCAGATATATGGTAGCATGGTTTTGAGTATAAGTGGGAGATTGTTAGGGTTGCATACTAAAAATCCTGGATTTTATTTTGATTTTAGTATTTAATTTAATTTTAATAAAATTAATTTTTTATTTTATGAGAATTTTAATGAACAATGTATGCAATATTATTTTTTTAATATTATGCATGGGTGTCCTTTATTCTGTACGGTATTTAATCTGGTGTGTAGAGGACGGTTTGCACATAGAAGACCAGATTTTAGGTTCTTCTAGAATATAAGTATTTGCTCACTATTTAGATGAAAATTGGCATACCATCAGTATGACTGTAGCACAAAATTTTAATAGGTATGTCTTGGTTACGAGGAACAAACAATAGCGTCTTCTATTGTTCTGACTCTCTGTGCTAGTATATTTTATGTATTGAACGGAACACATTAGAGTAATTAATTTTATACTCACTATATCAATTAATTCACACCCAAGGTTATTATAAGAGTGCTTATACTCTTAATCCTAAAATAATTATTGATTTGTGTATATTTAATATTCGTTGTTTTGATTTATTAGAGGGTGTGATCTTATATGGGTTTATATTCTCGGTGAGTTGAATAGGGGTATTAATTATATGGTGAATATTAATTATTAATGGAATCCACGTCTCGAATGATCGGAATTGACGATACCTCCTTAAAGAAGTTTATATGTTTTGACCAGACCAAACCCTGCAGGTGGATTTGATTATTTAGTAGTCAGATAAGTTAAGCAGAAGGGTTTAAGAAATTTTAATATGTCGATTAAATTAAATTATTATTAATTAAATTTAATTGGTGTATATCGAGAATCTTAACGTGGGGAGATGAGTTAAGAATTTAATAACAGGAGTTCAATGCAAAAGGGTCTTGAGATTATGGCTTCGAGTGCAATTACAGTTCTTTAGTAGTGTGAACTGTAATTTAGTATTTTATAAAAATTACAAAAATTGCTACAAGGGTTTTTAATATTATAGATACTGCTGAGAGGTTTTTCTAATTGCAAAAACTGCTGAATAAGTATCTGGGTCACACTAGAAGTTTTTATCATAATTACACTACAGGTCCCCACTGTAGTTCTAGAAATATGCGGGTAGGTTGAATCAAATTCATAACTTGTCTTCAAGACTAAGGATTGACCAAGTTCTGCCAGTGCAAGTTCACGAAAGATCGTAACTCACACTACATTCGGGTATCGCATAAGAGAATACAATAGAAGGTCTAACAGGAGCTTCAACTCATAATCAAATTTGTAGTTGGAGAATCGACCAAAAAGGTATTTTTCTAAATTAACTATCGTGGCACGGATTTTTATTTTGATCGTTCGACGTTAAAAATTTTTATCTGGAGCCCGTTTCGGCGATTACCCATCTAACTATTTTTTTATCAAAAAATCGTTTACAAAAATAATGATCTTGGCAGTTTTACCTCTAACAGCGAACAGATGCATTCCCCACAAACTCAGCGTTAACTGACTCGGCAAAGACAGATTCAATATACTCATACTCCAACTCATTTGTTACCTCACGCATAATAAAAGACTTAAAAGACTGACTCCTTTTCATTTTAGTTGGATCTATGATAAGTGAGGTGTGATACGTGCGTGCATCAGCTTCCATCATTAGCACGTCTTCGTTTTCGTCATCATTGCCTAGGCGCACTTGGGCCATTTCTTCATTGAAGAAAGACCACAGATCTCCTTCTTCACAGAGATCTGCCCAATCTGTCAGCATCTTTTTGGCAAAACCCATCTGCCAAATCTCGGCCTCTTCATCACTGTCAAATAACTGATTGCTGAAAAAGATCTCCAGCACTAGTAATTTCTTGTTGGTCTTCTCTTCTATCCATGGTTCGGGGAACCCACAGTAAGAAAAATTGTCCCCTTCTTTGATGAAACGGCCATTTAATGTCGGCCCATACTTTCCCATGCTTCATTTTTCTAGTTCTGGCTTGTATCCCAGTCCGTATCTATAGCGATTGTGATTCACCGGGATCGGTTCCAAAATCCCTTGCTGATGCTTACATAATCTCATGCATGGAAAGTAGGACATTTCCTTCATCATGGCTATGATCCTTGGATTCATATAGCTCCCCTCATCATTCATCAGAACTTGTACGACCTTGGTTTCAACAAAATTAAATCCGTTTAACAAAAAATCCTCCACCCTGTGTTGGATCTCAAGAAGCGGGGTAGTATCACTGAGCGGGGTTGATAAGCTAGTTTCACTCGGTATAGTGATAGTTACTACATCTTTGATCAGCTTTACCTTTTGGTGTAGGGTGGACGGGATTGCTCTAATCAATGGGTCATGTAGCCATGGCCTTCCCAATAGCAGATTGAATGATGCTGGCACATCAAAGACATGAAACTCTACTTCAGTTTCCAAAGCTCCCACTGTTACAGTGAAAGTCACCAATCCCAAAACATCTCTTCTCGTGTTATCATACGCTCGTACCCCCTCTATACTCGGCTTGAAGTCTTGCGTCTTCAATCCTAGGTAGTAAGCAATTCGCAGTAGGCATACGTTGAAGGCAGAACCGTTATCGACCAAAACAATTGGTACCCATTTTCCTAGACATTTGACGGTCAAATGCAACGGCTTATTGTGGGATGGCTCTTTTGCTGAAAAATCCCTGTCACCGAAGGCAATTACACTGGACTGTTTCTTGGGTATGAGCATTCCTACTAGTTGGGCAGGAGAGACATCAATTGTTATGGCCACGCTGTTTAAGGTTTTCGGGATTGCTTGTTGATGCTTGGGAGATGCTACAAGCAGCCCCCAAATGCTTACATTGGCTTATGTCTTTTTAAGCTGTTTCAGAACTTCATCTTCCTCTTCACTATTCTGTCTTTCTGCTCTTTCTACCTGCTTCCTTGGTTCCTCTGTTTCCCTACATGGTTGCCCCTTCTCTAGCTATGCAGGCTTAAAATGTCTCTCATTCCTTGTCAGATGCTATCCCATAGTCCTTCAAACTGGTCAACCACTTCCCAAATCTTGGCCACCAGACACCCTTTCTCTCGAAAGGCCAGAAATTGTCTGTGCTATCTTTCTCTCTTTCATATCCCTAGAAATCTTCCTCAATTCCCATTATGTTTTGCGAAAACCAATAAGGCTCTTCGCTAATTTCGGCCTCCAGCTCAAAAAGATGTTGCAGTGACACTTCGTCAAATGGGTCTTCAAAACTGTATGGTGGGGGAGGACCCCAAGGTTCCCACAGGCCTCCATGATCATACGGTTCTTAGACTATCGGGTGCTATTCCAGCACATCTTCTCCTTCATCGTATTATATATCTGTGAATTCCTGCTCGACCTTTTCCAATTCCCACCTATCGTTCTCTTCTTGGTAATCCAATTCTAGAGAACATGAGATAGGTCCCTCGGGGAGAGGAGTCCTCGATTTTGGTTCATAGAGTGGAACAATGTATATCGAAGGATCAAACGCAAGACTTGCGGTTTTCAACAAATTCACTTGAGGAGCACTTTCCTCTTTCTCTTCCTTCTTCTCCTCGCCTTTCGTACTGACTGACAGATTCTCTTTCTTCTTATTCTCACTGTCAACGTCCTTTTCCCTTGAAGATTCTCTATCTTTCTCCTTAGAGGACTCTCCTATTTTTAATATTGTTTTCCCTATATCATCCATTTCAAAACTCGGGTTAGCTTCCCCATACCAAATTGCCCCTCGATGCCAGGCTGTATCATCGCTCGGGACAGTCAGGATATGCCACTTGATGTCAATTCCATCCTCTTCCAAATCATCTAATGCCTCAAGGTGGGCCAGATCTTTTCGCATTCGTCTGATTTCTTCTTCTTCCTCATCGTGGATGATAATGATCGAAAGATTATCAAAACCATCATCTATAAGATCCTGAATAAAGTTGTCAAGCAACAGTATTTCTAGACCAGACGATAGAACTGTAATTGGATTTGCTTCTATTATAGAGACTATGAACTTTGTGGGATCAAATCCTTTTGACTCTCCTTTAATGGTGCTCACATTTTACTGGTTTGCATGGGTTGACAGAGGGTTGGTGGTAACATTCAGCTTCTGAGTGGCAGTCGGTGGAGGAATCACCTTGTTGCTTATGAAGTCCTTAATCTCATGCCAAAGCCTCATGCAATTGTTCGCTAAGTGATCGTGCCTCTGGTGGTAGGCACAGTACTAGGTAGGATTATATTTAGGTGGCAAAGGATTTGGGGGTGGGGTCGGCTGCAAAGGCTTTAGGAGACCCTTTTCAATCAGACAGCTCAGGATGGATGTCAAAGGCACAGTGAGTTGGGTGAAGGTTCTCTTTTGATTTTGGGGTAGATTTTGGATTGCCAGCTGAATGAACAATCTTGCCTAATTCGGGTTAGGATTCAGTAAGTTCACTTCATAACTTCGACTTATGGCATGAGTGGCATTATTCTAATTACTGGCATACGATTTTTGGACCATTTTCTAACTCGATTCTCCTTTTTCAATATCCCCAGAATGTAGAGCATCCTCTATCTATACCCTAGCATCGAAAACCTGCTTAAATATCATCAATAGCTATGTGATCAAATACTTGCAAAACTACGGCTGTAGGTTCTTCATCACCATTCTTACTTGCTCCATCTTAGTAGGTTGATTTGTCATTTTATCTACCTAAACCCTCTACTGGGTTAGAAACTCAACAAAAGATTCTTTGGCCTCTTGTCGAGTTGTCTCGAGTTCCCGAGTGGTGACATTGAGCTGGATGTTATAATTGTACTAATTGACAAATGCAGTAGCAATGTTCTCTCATGTTCTCATTTTTGCAGCATCTAAAGATAGAAACCATTTCTGAGCGGCTCCTGACAAAGATCATTGGAATAGCTAGGCTTTCAACTGATCACTGATACCCATCGGTGATAAAGTTCCCACGTACATTCTCAAATGGATCATCGGGTCTCTAGTCCCATTAAATTTCTCCATATCATCCATTTTGAACTTCTCGGGCAACTTAGCATCGGGGAATAAATAGAGACCCACGACGTTTAACATATAGTCCTCAACTCTTCAAACTTTCCTCAAAATCTTCTCCAACCTGTCGACCATATCAGACAAGATCAACCCCTTAGTAGCCAAGATTTTTTGGATCCTCGACCGGACAGGCTGTTCAACTGCTGGTTGGGCTCCCTCGGGTCCCACATTATCATCCCAGATATTATCTCCTATTCTATCCTCCTGGTCATTCGGAACAACTACATTAGGGTCTGCAACCAGAGTTTCTAAGGCCTAGATTTAAGCCTGACACTGAGTCTAGATCCTGGCCTAATTGGTGACTATGGTCTTGACTCCCTCAATAGTTCGATGTAATTCTAGAATCGCCCTCATCATATCTGCCCTGGTCAATTCCGGATCTACCATCAATAATCTCAACTGATCGACACGTCTGAGTCTTCTAATCGAAGATCGGGCCTAAGTGCATATAGGTTATTCTCTAGTTGACGCTATTATCTCATGTCCCTAAACTGGAAAGGGCTCATGTAAACCGAAAGACTCGTTAGCTGGGCCTAAACTCAAAATAACTCACCCTCAATGACGAATCGGGAGGACGAAAAACTAATCCTAATTGAGGTGCTAATTACACAAACAAAAGCATCCATAAAAAGAAAATCACATAACCCTAAAAGGTTTATTGATTCTAAAAGAAGGGTTTTAAGAATATATATGCACATGAAAAGGCAGGTAGATCTTCATTCAGTGTACCTTTTGAATAAAGTCAAGAAAAATACCTCCTAATGCTAGGAATGGTGCAAGGCATCGTCAAACAGTACGTAATAACTTCTTTTGCCACATCTTTGGAAGTATGTGGCCAGAAAGCTCGCTCGCTTCCCTAACATAGCCTCGAGACACAAAACTAATCGGGGTATCAGGTAAGCAGAGCGGGGTTTTGAGAACCAAGAACACAAATATGCAAATGCAAATGCGAATACCGATGAAAAGTTTACAACAAGAATCATTAGCATTTCAAGTTTAGCTCTCTTGTGATTTTATTTGGAAAACCAGTCCCCAGTAGAGTAGCCATAAAAAGCTGCGGATGTTTTGGGTCTCACGTGAGATGCACCGAATATTTATTGTTTTTAGAAAAATATTCTTTTCTTTTCAAAATAAGAAAATGCAAGATATCTGACCATCCATTTTAGAAAAATGAAGTCGCCACTTGATTTTTGAGAAAAATAAAGAAAAACAAAAAGAAGGCTGCGGGTCTTTTAAAAAAAACTTAACCAGAGAAAAAGAAAAAGAAAATAAATTTTTTTTAATTACGATATATATATATATATATATCTTGCATTTATATTTGTTTAAACAGCGTGGATGATATATATCTCTTTTATTTATTTTTTTTAATTTTAATTAATTTAAAAAATTATATTTTAATTAAATTTTGTAAAAGAAAAATAAAATAATTGTTTTAATTAACAGGTTTTAATTAAATAAAAAACATTAAATATTTTCTTTGTTAACAAAATAACACGTTTAAAATGATTTTCTTAAATCGGATATCTCGAAAAAGGTGTGAAAATTAATTCTGAATTTTGGATTAATTAAATGAAAAAAATATTTAATCTTAATAAATTATTTTTTTAAAAAAATATATAATGTAAAAATAAAATATTTGGATGTCTTTAATCACAACCTTAGCTGTAAAGTAAAGAAAAAAATGTGCATTCATCGATAATTTTATTTGTTACGCATTAAAATACGAAAAGATAGTTTGGCAAATTAGAATCTTTTGGATCGTGTACAGAAAAAGATGTTTTAGAATCTTTTGAATCGTGTGATTTTTGAAATTAATAATTTTTTTAATTAAACAATTTTTATAACCCTAAAAAATATTTAAAAAATATAAGTAGGAGAGAGAATTTATTCACAAATAAATCTCGCCGTCTCCATCACCAGTTCGTAGGTGATGTAATTAATTATGCGTATTGACAGTAAGGCCTTCCTCCCCATCGGACAGGATTAGTTGCGGTATCGCTAGTATGAACCTTTTTCAGGGATAATTTTAGATAATTGTTAGTATGGATCACTTTTCCATCTGAAGGTCCATTGCGAAGCGATTGATTTGGGACTAGGTGATGGTTAACACTTAGCTGTAAATAATAGTATCTTCTCCATTTGAGTTACTGCTATTATTTATTGGACCGAAATTATGTCAGCTATTTAATTTTACTTAGCATGGTCTGTTGTCTAGATAGTAAAATTAATAGGAATTGGACTGTAAAGACAAATGATGGATAGTAGACGTCCTCCTATCGAGACATGCTATTCACAGTGTACCAGGCTACTGGTGAATTTTTTTAAATAGTAGAGAGAACTAAATTTAAAATAAATTCAAAGTTTTTCTCTCCATAATTAATGGTTAATTTTTATTATGTGATTCTCAGGATTAAAATAGATTTCAGTGCACTCGTGACCATACTCAAAGAAAATAAACTAACGGGATCAAACTATATTGACTGGAAAAGAAACTTAAAAATTGTCTTAACTGCTGAGGACTACAAATTTGTATTATCTGAGATTTGTCCAGCAGTACCTGATGAGAGGGTAACCAAGCAGGAAACTCGGGCTTATCAGAAGTGGCAGAAAGCTGATCAGATGTCTCGCTATTACATTTTGGTTTCTATGTCAAATGTTTTGCAGCATCAGCATCAGCATCAGTCTATACCCAGTGCGTATGACATGATTATGAACCTCAAAGAAATGTTTCGAGCGAGTGGCCATGAAGTCTCTAATGAATACAAGCATGGCTGAAGGCACCCTAGTTAAAGATCATGTTTTGAAGATGATCAGTCTTCTGAATGAACTGGAGATCATAGGAGCTGAGATTGACGGGAAAGTCCAGGTCAATATCATACTCCAATCACTAGCTGATAGCTTTAAGTAGTTCTGCCAGAATTATTCCATGAATAAGCTAAGCTTGTGTTGACCTAGTATATTTCTCTTTTTAGGTTATTAATTAATTATTCTAAAATGATTAAAATTAACAGTATTACTTTCAAAGGATAAATGATGCATATTGCGTGCAATTGAAATATGTTGGGACATCGAAATAATAATTTGTGGTACATTCTGTGGATCTGAAAATTAAATAAAATAATTTAGAGTTAATTAAAATTTACTTGATGATAAACCGGTTAATGTGGAACAAATTATATAAATGTTATAAAAGATTAAAAGTGTTGGTTTTATGTGGGATATTCTAGAATGTTATAAATATATATATATAATAAATACATTGCATCTCAGCTGAAGCTGAGATGCTTCAGGAGAAAAAGAGAGAGAGGAGAGAAATAGATTGCGCGAAAGCGCAAAGCGCGCTTTGTAAGACCACGCCGCCATGGTGCCTCCTTCGCCCCACCTTCGCAACCACCGGCGCTGCCTTCCCTATCCATTCCCGCTGTCGACTACACCCCACGCCCAAAACCACCGGCCCCTATCCCTTTCTTCTCTTCCAGCGATTTCTTTTTTTTCTTCCATGGAACACTCAAAGCCTGAACCCTCACTGTTTCTCCGAAATTGATCAAGCGACCATCAAAATTGGAAGTGATAGAGTGAGATTCAAGCCACCTCAAATCAAGAGCCGGAACCCACCGGTGATCGAACCCAGGGTTTTTGGAGTTTGGTGCAAATCCAATGTTTTGTGGTTTCGAAAGGTAGGATATAGACTAATTTTGATGCTTTAATATGATTTGTGGTTGTTTTGAGTTATGCTTACACAAACCCTCAAGATTTGAGAAATAATTTAAAATTTTAATTAAGTTATGAAATGTTGGGTTTGAGTATATGAAATTTTAACTCCATTGTGTTATAAGAGGAACTTGATGAGACGAAAAATCTAAGTAACTTGTTGAAGAATAGATTGAAGGCTAACAATTATAGTTTAAATGTAAGAATTGCAAAATATATTAAAAACCCAAAATAGTTTTTGGTTTCTTGGGTTGATTTATTTAAATTTGAGAAGATCTTTAAATTAGGAATTTGATTTATTGCTTGGACCTTGTGAACTAATGGAGTATACACATATGGCGGAATTTGTGGTGTGATTTGAAGATTGAGAATTGAAATAGTTTAGTAACTTGAAAAGGGTAGAACATTGGACTTAATGAAAAGAACTAAGACTATGGTTCGATTTCATATTAGTTAAGTACAGACATTGAATTAAAATATTTATAAGTACATTGAAATGTGTAACTTGAAATTTTTGGAATAAAGATGATTTGGTAATGTGATTTGAATGATTTAAAATACATTAGAGCCATGTTATATATTCATATGCACTTATGTATATACATATTATTGAAGTGTGGGCTAAAAAGCTCACTTTGTTCAAAATGCGTAACTTAAACTTGAGATGCTTGGATGTGGACCGTAGTTGGTAATATTGTGAAATATAGATCTTATGAAACTAGGTTATATGGATGGATTTAGAATATGTTAAGGTAGGATTCTAGTTAGGGGAGGGTGAGGCAAAATATTGTGGAATATATCAAAGATTTATTATATGAATTGGAGTTTTGAAATTAATTCTTGAGTGTGTTTACTTATGTCTTGTCCAAGAGTTTGGATTTGAACCAAATTAATGGAAATATTAATTATTATAATGATGTGTTAGCTTATGGATTGCTCAATCATTGAATTAGTTTACTTTCAAGAGTAATTAAATGAAAATGAAGTAATTAGTTGGTGGGTGAATGGTGAATTAAATTAAGACTTGGCTAGTTTGTGTAATTTTGATTTAACGTAACATGTTGCAAGTTTGAGAGGTCAGGTTAGTACTTTAATTGCAAAGATGAGTTCAATGAGAGTCAAGATGATTGGTGAATCTAAAATCTTCTTAATATGAACTTAAATTAAAGAGAATCAAATCAATAATTGAACGATATTCTGATTGTAACACGAAATTTTGGTAAACCACTAGTAAGTGGTTAAACTTATAGTTTCGATTATGAAATTTGGTAAGTTGAAGTAATGCTTGTGAGCTAACTTTATAGCTTAATCGAGAAACCGTACTCTTTGTTGTGTTGATATGAGAAAGGGTTAATTAATGGCAAACTTCATATTAAATTTGTGTGTGTAACTCATGATATTAAACAGAAATGTGAGATAATGCAATAAAAAAGGAAGGTGGGTTATGGATAAACATATATGAAATTATAATTGGGTGAAATTACTTTGTATGTTAAATTGGGTGAACGTTGAAACTATGACAAACGTGGGAATGAAGTAAAGATAGATTATAAATAAAGTGTGATGTATGAGTATTAGACATGACGAAGTGAATGATGGAACCGAAATTAATAGTTTTTGTATATAAACGTGATTTAATGATCGTAAATCACGTGTGTAGTTCTATTGAGAAACTTTGGAGAATCATGAAATTGGTTTGGGTCACGGAATACTTAATGTGAATTATAATTGATATTATAATTAAAGTTGGGTAAAGTAAATATTAAATGATGAGAAACTATGTTGAGTGGATATGTGAGATTTTTGTTATTAAAGTAGGAAGATGAGATTCCTTTAAATGTTGAATGATGTGACATGTGAATTAAAATTGGATTGATGAAAACGTGTTTGAAACTTGTGATGTTGAACTGAAAAGTGAAATAATGTAATGATGAATAAATGGTTTGGTATGAGGTTGCCTCTCGGGTGTTCTTTCGAGAAATTAAAATGATTTAGTATTGATTTGGTATCGGGTCAACTCCTAGGTGTTCCTTCGGAAAACCAAAATGGTTGGTATCGAGTTGCCTCCCATGTGTTCCTTCGGGAAACCGAAATTGTTTGGTATTGATTTGTTATTGGATCGCCTCCTGGGTGTTCCTTCAAAAAACAGAAATAGTTTGGTATCCGGTCGCCTCCTGGGTGTTCCTTTAGGAAACCAAAATGGTTTGATATTAATTTGGTATCGGGCCGCCTCTCAGGTGTTTCTACGAGAAACCAAAATGGTTTGGAATATAATTAAGTTGGGCTTGAATAGTTCCTCGGTAAAAAATCAGAAACTTGCGCAAGTTGGGTGCCGTTCCCATCGGGTTAGCCCTTGAAAATTTATGCTTTTGGTGCTGCGTTCTCTCGGGCGAGGCCCGTAAAACAAGCTTTGAGTATATGAATGGTACACTTGCATGTTGGATCAATGAAGTAAAGGATTGTTGGTTAGAGAAATGATGAGTTTGAAAGAAACTAAATAGAAAATGCTTTACCAAAGATTTATGTTAATGGGTATTTTGAGTATGGTATTAAAAGAGATAAATGGAAGCGAACTTGAGAATTTGGGAATTGATGAAGATAAAAAACAATGTAACCATGTGAATGACAAACAAATAATGGGAACCAAGATTTGAAGTGTGTATGTGTGTGTGTGTGTGTGAGTACTTAATGAGAAATTGTGATGGTTACACAACTGACGTTGTGGTAATGTCGATTCGGTAGTAACATAATAAATTAAATGAGACAAGAGGATGATGAGATTGAAATTAAAATGATGAAAATTTGAGTACGGGTTATGTGTGTTGCTGACAAGGTTGTATAGTATATAAAAAGGTTTACTTGAAAATGTTGAAATGGATGGAATATTGGTTGTGATATAATTTTGGGATGTTGATGAGTTGATACCTTCCATAAAACTTAAAAGACGCGTGTGTTATTGCTCGGATATAAAAACAATTTGAAAGGTGTTTGCAGTATAGCATACTCACTCACAGTTCATATATCATGCATGATATCATTTTTAATCTTTATCTTCCGAGTTTTGGTTTATGTGTGTTGAGTTACAAATTTTACAGGTGTGAATGAAAAGGAAAATGGGCAAAGCATTCTTGAGTTTTGAAGAATGAAGAAGGAATCTTTATATTGTGTTAAACATATGTCATTAATTTGTAAATGTAATGAGTGATGACATGTTATGGATGAATGTAATTAATATACGAATCTAGTGAAATTCATATATGGTTTTATTCTCATGGATATGAACAAAATAGAAATAAAATGAAGAATGTTAGTTATCATGTAGTTTAATCTGTGACTGTGAGTTGATATCCAGGCTGAGCCTGAGCATATATTGTGATTTGAATTTGACAAATTTACAGATAAATTTCAGAATAATTCAAAAAATAGAGGAGACTCTGCAGAAAATTTTAGTTTTCATAATTAGAGTAATTATAATGTTTGACTCCAATATAATAAAACAAAAAATTAGAGTAATTTTTAGTATTGGTAATGGATGATAATTAAAATTGATTCTACAAAAGTGTAAAGAAGTTTGATAATGGATAGAATTTGGCGTTTGGATTACAAAATAGAAAATTGCAGGATTTTCCTCTGACTTGTGGGCGCTCGAGCGAAATGCAGATCCATTCAAGCGGTGAGTGAGATGAGAACAATAAGGTGGTCTCGGGCAGTTGACCACTTGAGCGATGGTCTGTTCGCTCGAGCGGATCAAGCTGCTGTTTGAGTTTGATTTTTGGTTCATTAAAACGCTATGCTTTAAAAAGTTTTTCTCAAGTTTAGACGATTGGGTGAGATGGTGTGTGCGAGCTCACATGACCCGGGTTAGGGGCGTGACAAAGTTTTTAATTAGTAGAACTTCTTAAAGAACTTCAAGCAGCAGAAGGTGTTCTTAGGAAGCCAAATACTGTGCATATGATTGAAAAGGTTCTTCCTCTAAATCGAAAGGTAAGAAAAAGAAAAAGGTTCAGAAACAAGAAGGCATAGGTCCAAAAGCTGCTACGGGGCCAAAAGCTGGTCTGAAGAAGCTAAGAAGCAAGTGCATCACTGTAACCAGTTTGGGCATAAGAAAAAATAGTGTCCAGTTTTTCTCAGTAAGCAGAATAATCAAGGTAATTTCTGTTCACTAGTAGTTGAAATATGTTTAGTGGTTTTATCTACTGGTAACAAGTGTGTAGATACGGGAGCCACTAATTATGTCTTCAATTCTTCGCAGGGGTTCCAAGAAACCAAGCAGTTTAGCGATAGAAAAATTTACCTACATATGGATAATAATACCAGGGTTGCAGCAGTTACTGCAGAAAATGTCACTCTTAGCTTTAATAGAGATAAGATTTTAATTTTAAAAAATTGTCTTTATGTACATTTTATTAGAAGAAATTTAATTTCAATTTCTAATATAATAAAGGACAAATATTCTATTTATTTTAATGACTCTGTAGTTATGAAGAAAAATAAATATTTTGTTTGTTCTGGTGCAATGGTGGATGATATGTATGTTATGTGAGACTCTAACCCATTTTCATTTTTGGCGTTTTTCGACGCGCGTTTCGTGTTTATGTGATAGCATGTTTTTATATGCTTTTGATGCATGATCGGGGTTAGATATGCATGCGGGACAAGTTCCCGGGGTTGTGGGGCGTTGCAGTTCGAATTTCAAAAATTTTAAAAAAAAGATATTTTGGAGGTCTATAAATATCGAGACTTAGATATTTTCAAAAGATATTTTTAAAAGATATTTTCAAAACTTCTCCAGTAAGTTTCTTTTTTCTCTCTACCTTCTCTTTCACTTCTCGGGGGTCCGGGGCTCAGTTTTTTATGATCCAATAGCGGATCCTTGCTATTGGCACGGTGGGCTACGCATTCTTCCGAATGGAATTTTATTTCGGTGAAGCTTGGTTTTGCACGTGGTTCGAGGCATTGAGTTTTTAACTCACCAAGGTAGGATCCTAGACTCTCATGTCTTATAAGGGTACTACGTGTAATCGTGTGTGTTTTTACCGGTTAAAATGCATGAAAAGGTGGTTTATGTTTCCAATAAACTGGGTTTTGGGTTTAAAACCATTTTTTGTTGGTTTTGGTTGGATGGAATCGGGGTTTAAGTGTTTCTTTCGAGGTTTTGGTGGTAGTTTTGGGCTTGTGTGTGTCCGAGGAGGTAGAAAAAAAGTTTGGTTGCTTCGATTTTGAGTTTGGATGGTTATTGGACGGTTGTAGGGTGATTGGAGGCTCAAATTTGCAAAATAAATCAGTTTCTGGCATTGGATCACTTGAGGGACCACTCAAGCAGTCTAGAGGGCAGTCTTGGGTTGCTCTTGGGTTATAGACCGTTGGACAGACCGCTCAAGCAATCTAGCCCGCGGTCTGTTTTCGCTTGTTAAAAATTTGTTTTAAAATCGATGTATTTCCGTCATCCAGACTCGGAATTGGGTCATTTTTGTGTTCAAATTGAAGCTCCGGAAGTCTTATTTCCAATTAAACCTCTCTCAGATTAAAATTATTTTTGTAGAAAATGTTATGGTCAAAATAGTGAGGGTATGTCAAAATTTCTTAACTATTTTTCAAGCGTTTTTGGCCGGATGTTTGGGAAAAGCCTCTTTTTCATCCTTATGGATATTTTTATCAAATTTCTTGTCCCTTGGGAGTTTTTTTGTGTTTTGTTAGCCGCGTTGGGTGTGTGGGAGCCCATGTTAGGCGTGCGTGGTTTCGTGTTGGCCTTGTTGGGCATGTGGGAGTTCATGTTGGCCATGTTGGCCATGTGTTGGTCTGGGTTATGATGTGTCGGTTTGTGAAATCGGGGTCTTATGAGTCTGGTGTTGGCCTTTGAGTTAGGTGTGATTTTGTGGATTGTCGGTTGTTCATGTGAGTGGATGTCGGGTTGTTTGACGGGTGACGACATGATGTGAAGTTATATATGGCTATGTGCGTTTATAACTAGTTATGTGTATTTATAACATTAGTTTATTTATGTACGGATTACGTAAGGTAATTACATGGTTTATGCTTTAAAACTCATAGTTTTATAGGCATGTATATGTGGGCTCTAAAGAGCGGATGCATGTGGTGCATGTTGCACGGGTTGCGCGCGTGGAGTGTATTGCACGGGTTGCGTGCGTTGCATGGGTGGCATGCATTAGATGGGGCGGTGGCTTGGTGAAAGCCCGAGAAATGTTAGATGGGGCAGTGGTCCTTCGGTGAAAGCCCGAGAAGATCCTTGTGTTGTGTGTGTGCATGGGTTCTTAGGGCCCTCGGATTGTGAACCCATAAACTAAGTCGGTTGCCTCCGTGAATAGCGTTGTTTACGTTATCGTAACTCCGTATAGAACTTGCCATTATCGAACAGGCCTTAAGTGGTGACTAGGGTAATGGGCAGGAGTACATAGTTGTTACCTTTGTCTGTGTTTTTACTATTTTTCCTTAACTGTGGCATGATATATGTTACGATAATATGCATAGTTTCAAGGAGGGAAACGTGTTCATAAAGGTAGTGCGTGTGAATTTAAAGGACGGATACGAGGTCCTAGAGAGATATGTGTTGGGTGTGTTGCTCATAGTGTGTTGGGCGTAGTGCATGGATTGCATGAGTTAGCTTATCGGGGCTTGTGAAAGCCGATTTAGATATATGTATTCGTGTGTTGCATATATATCTATTATCTTTGGGGCTCGTGTGAACCGTGTTTTCAAATTATTTTAAGGCTTGAAAGAGAGTCTGAAACAGCACCTCATTTTCCTAGCATGTTTAGCTTATATTGTATGTGTTGTCTAGTTTCTGCTGAGCTTTGGCTCATGGTTTGAGATTTGAAATGTTTTTCAGCTACCGGTCACACATGTTGATCCGGGGTTGCTGGAGGGGTGGAAGAGCTGTAGTCTTTCTTTTTGCTAGTTTTGAACATGTATGCTGTAACATCTTTTTTGGCGTTGGGGCCGTGTAATGTAAGCTATTTGAAAATTATATACAATACATGTATAGTTTATTTTAAAAGTGTATTCTCGGGTTGGGTGCTATCTTGGTGGTTTGTGAATGTTTCACGTAACCCGGAGTTTGGGGCGTGACATGTTATATCTCCTATCTCTCCTACACTATAACTAACTAAATTGAATAACACATCTAATTTACCATATAAGAGAAAGATTCCTTCTTCAATAAGCCAAACGTTTTTTTGGCACTTACGCTTATGTCACGCCCTGAATCCCGGGGACCTGTGAACCGACCCCAAGCCATACCTCCCAAGGATCATCATTTACTATTTTCATTCACCATAGAATTTGAGTTTCGATTATATAAAAAAAAAATCTTTAAACATCTATATCCTCACACATATCCAATTTAAAACAAATGTCTGAAATCCTGAAAGTTCATTCGCAATCATAATATCTTTAATTACAATCCTCCATTCCGGTTTATATACAAACATGGTATAGAACAAAAAAAAAATCTTTCTTCAAGCCCTTCTCAAAGTGCTTTCCTTGCCTTGGTTTCGCCTCTGGTCCTCA
>JAUMHN010376859.1:0-17072 GCA_032360265.1 Heliamphora ciliata
GATAAATTTAATTTTAAAGTCGTAACTAGACTTTTGATTATTTTTATCTCACATTTTATCCCGAATTTTTAGGTCTTTGCTCGACCTGTTAAATTCGTGGTTCGTCATCCGATAAATTTAATTTTAAATCCATAACTAGGCTTTTGATTATTTTTATCTCACATCTTATCTCGAATTTTTAGGTCTTAACTTGACCTATAAACTCGTGAAATTGTGAGGTCTTAACTCGACCAATCAATTGCTTTTCAATCTAGATAATTTCTTGGATCTTAACTCAATCCTGTTAATCCCGGCCGAGTTCTTAGATTTTAACTCGATCTTTGACTCACCCGTTTGTGCTCTCCTCATATCTTAAATCAATCTTCAAGATTTGTTCGATCATACTAGCATCATGTTAACATCTATATCATGTTACATTTGCATTTTGCCCCAGAAACTACGTTTTGGTCTGATTCCTAGCAAAAGGGGTACGTAGACAACTCAATGAAAGTTTGAGTACGACCAACATCATACGTATGCTTGTGTGTTTGTGGCCTAAGATTGATGGTTCGGTCAAATAGTTGTTGTCTCTAGATCTTTGATATAACTTGTATTACGCATTGCTATACGAGTTATGTCAAAGAGGGGTAACTGTAGACACCCTAATTTGACCCCACCCAATCTTAGGTGGATCCGATGATGAAAACAGGTGGAACAAGTGCTTCAGTTCGATCCTCGAGAAGTGATCCAAGCTCGGAATTTGAACCTTAACCATCAAAAACCTTCAAAACCAATAACTTGTTGTCCAAGCAATTTCCAAACATGGTGACCGCCAACTCCATTGTAGCGACCGCCAATAGAACCTTGTGAAACCTTTTCCAACATGGCGACCGCCAACTCACGTTGTGGCGGCCGCCAACTCCAAATGGCCTGACGTGTCTAAAAACGTGTCAACATCTCATTGGTTGAAGAACTCTATAAATACTGTACCTCTGGTACGTTTTCTAGGACAAAAAATTAGTGGGAGGTTTAGTGAGAGAAGCTCTGCCGAGTTGTTGAGAAATTCTGAGTCCCGACGTCGAAGCCATGCCGAAATACCGAGATCCGAACCTTTGACGCCTACATTGAAGCCTTGCTTGGATCACCACCCGAGAATTAGACCATCGAGGTACATTCCCCGACTTGAGAATTCCTTAGCGATCCAGGTACTTTGCTTGAATCCGCGGTCCTTCTAACTCCATTCCCTCTCTTTTGGAGTGACCGGGTTAAGTTCAAATTCAATTCGTGCAATTCTTTAGTTTATGATTTGCCTTGTTTATTATTCAATTTACTTCATATAATTTAATCATTTTAATTACATAGTTTACACACTCACACTTTGCACATTGTCATTTTATTTTCCTTTATTAATTAGTGCCAATATTTTTGACAATTACAACTTATTAATGTTGTTAATTGTTATAATTAAGACACTTACATCATATGAACGTAATTGCCAATATTACATTCATATCCTCTAATTAAATAATTGTGCTTATTTTTTTTATATCTTTCTTTTTTCTTTATTATTAGTTTAAAGTTCCTTTATTATTTTCTTTTGTATTTTACTTTTCTTTAATGCCTTTTTATTTTTAGCATTAGTTTAATGTTCTCTTTCTAGCATTTACTTACTTTTTTTCTTTTTCTTGTAAGGTAGCTTTTATTCTTCTCTTTTAATGTCTCATTTCTTTTTCTTTTCTTTAATGCTAATACTCCATTTTATTTTTTTTCTTTTTAAATATTATCTTAATCTTCCTTTCCAGGTACTTATTTTTTATCTCTTTTTTTTTATCTTTTCTTTTATTTTTTATTTTCTCCTATCTGTTTTCAAAATATAAAATGTGAATAACTAGCTTTCCTTTTTAGTTTTTTTAACCCATTTTCTCTTTATTAAGTTTCTTTGCACATTTTCTTTTATAGGATTTCTTGTGTATCTTTTGTTAATATTTCTTTTAGATATTCATCATATTAATGATAGCTTAGTGTATTTTGGTGATATGCATATTTTAGTTTCTTTATTTGAAATCATGTTTAGGATAGTTTAGTTTATTTCTTGTTAGCAATCCATATTTAGGTCATTTTAACAATCTCTAGCATGTTTTTGCTCTTTTATTTGAATCATAATAACTTAGGTAAAATTGTATGTATTGTATGTGAGAGTGCTCCATGTATCATTTAGTTAGAAATTGCATGTTTTAGGACTTAGGATTTTTCTTTTGACATTTGTCTTATTTGGTATTCTATGTACATATGTTATGTATTTTTCATATTTAATTTTGGATGTTCTCTCTTTATTTTTATTTTTTTTATTTGCATGCATTTGAGAAATTCTATTAAAGAACCAATGATGATTAGTAGAGGCCAATCTTATGGATTGGCGAACGGGGTGTCTAACACCTCCCCCGATTTGTACCTTAACCTCCAAACCCTTTTCTCTGGTTAACGTTTTCAAGATCAGTAGCTCTTTTTATTTTTCTTAATTTTTCTCAAAAGCTAAGTGGCGACTCTATTTTCAACAAAAATGAGTTTTCAAAATTTAGTTTTCAAGATGTTAAAATATTTTCTAAACATCTTTGAAATTTCTTTTTTTGACCATTTTTCAAAAACTCCTAAATCCCAACGCCACACCAACCCTGCATGCTTATTTAAACCAAAACATGCATCAAAATACATATATGCATATCAAAGTGAAAATGCCAAAACGTGTTGAAAAACACTGAATATGCGTATATATCAAAATGAAATAGTACAGGGTCTCACAACTCTCCCCGCTTAAGGAATTTTACCCCCGAAATTCACTACAAGGTCACGAGGTAAACAGGTCTGGGTATCTAGCACGCATCCCAGACTCGAACTCCCAAGTCGCTTTCTCAACCCCGTGATGAAGCCACTGAACTTTGACATAAGCAATCGTTTTCCCCCGTAACACTTGCTCCTTCGTATCTAGAATCTTCACTAGACGCTCCTCATACGCGATATCCTTATCAACCTGCAGCTCGGCCCAATCCAGAACATGTGAAGGATCAGGCTAGAAGCATAAACACGTGAAAGACGTTATGCACCGATGCTAACTGAGGTGGTAAGGCTAGGCAGTATGCTACCACGCCAATCTTTTCTAGGATCTCGAATGACCCAATAAAACGTGGTGATAGCTTCCCGCTACGGCCAAACCTCATCAAGCCTCTGCGTGGCGAGACCTTCAGAATTACGTGATCCCCCACTGCAAACTCCAAAGGTCTCCTCCTCTGATTTGCATAACTCTTCTGGTGGCTCCGAGCTGTCAATAGACACTGACGAATCACTTTAATCTTCTCGGTAATCTCCTGTACCAAGTCGAGTCCCAAAATAGTGGTCTCACCCACCTCTATCCAACACACCGACGATCTACACAGCCTACCATACAGAGTCTCATACGGTGCCATCCCAATACCGGACTGATAGCTGTTGTTGTATGCAAACTCTGTCAATGATAGATAGTCCTTCCAAGAACTCCAAAAATCAAGCACACAGACTCTCAGCATGTCCTTTAGAATCTGTATGGTCCTCTCAGACTAACCATCCGTCTGAGGGTAAAAAACTGTGCTGAAAGTCAAACTCGTCCCCAAGGCCATCTGAAGACTCTGCCAAAAGCGCGATGTAAAGCGCGGGTCTCGATAAGAAACAATAGTCACATGTACTCCGTGTAGTCAGACTATCTCTCGGATGTATAACCTGCTCAGTTTATCCACTGGATCTGACACGCGAATAGGGAGGAAGTGCGCAGACTTAGTCAACTTGTCAACCCCAACCCAAACAGCATCATGTCTCGCCGGCGATCGAGGAAGTCCCGATACGAAATCCATCGTGATATTCTCTCACTTCCACTCAGATATAGGCAATGGCTGTAACAATCCTACCGGTCTCTGATGTTCCACCTTTACTTGCTACAAGTAAGGCATCGAGAAACGAATCGGGTCACATCTCTCTTCATTCCCGTCTACCAGAACTGACGGTGCATATCATGATACATCTTCGTGCCTCCTGGACGCACTACAAGACGTGAATGATGAAACTCATGTAGCACCTCAGCACGACACGACTTTGGCATAAACAGTCGCCTTGTCAACCTCAAACTCTGATCTGAACCCACCGTCCATCCTGTTGTGTCCTTCCGACTGGTAATGCGGCCCCGTATCATTTGAGCCTCCTTATCGATTTGCTGAGCCACTAACACGCGTGCAACTAATGCGGGCTGTGAAGCTACTGAATATAAAGTCGCACCTGTCTCTGTCTCCCCAAGACATAGATCAAACTTCCCAACATCTCTAAGCATGTCCCATTCTCGTATAGCCACAGAAGCTAATGAACCATGAGACCTCCTCCTGAGTGCGTCGGCTACGACATTTGTCTTCCTTGGGTGGTACTGCAAATCAAAGTCGTAGTCTCCCAACAACTCCATCCATTGTTGTTGGTGAAGATTCAAGTCCTTTTGTGAAAACAAGTATTTTAAGCTCTTGTGATCGAAGAAAACCTCGAAGTGCTCACCATACAGATAATGCCGCCATGTCTTCAAGGCAAAGACCGCGGCTTCCAACTCCAGATCGTGTGTAGGATAATTCTTCTCATGTGTCTTCAATTGACCCGAACCGTAGGCTACAACCTTGCCTCCTTGCATCAATACATTGCCCAAACCGTCATGTGACGCATCGCAATACACTGTATACCCCAGGCTTTGCTCTAAAATAATCAACACTGGTGCACTAGTCAGTCTCCTCTTCAACTCCTGAAAAGCTGACTCACAAGACTCGCTCCACATGAACGTAACTCCCTTCCGCATCAGACGCGTCATAGGTGCTGCAAGCCTTAAAAAGTCCTTCATAAACCGCCGATAGTAACTTGCCTGACCCAGAAAACTACGAATCTCAAAGACGTTCCTCGGTCGCTGCCAATCCATCACGGCATCAGTCTTTGACGAGCCCACGATAGCCCATCATTCGACACCACGTGTCCAAGGAATCTCACCTCTGACATCCAGAACGCGCACTTCTCGAACTTTGTATACAAGCAATGTTCTCTTAGAAACTGCAAGACAACATGCAGATGCTCCTCATGAATCTCCCTTGTGGGTGAATAGATCAGAATGTCATCTACGAATACCACCGCAAAACTGTCTAGATAAGGGTGAAAGATACGGTCCATTAAACCCATAAATATCGCAGGGGCATTCGTCAAACCGAATGACATGACCAGAAACTCGTAGTGACCATAACGAGTCCGAAAGGCAGTCTTTGCTATGTCCTCATCTCTAATCCTGAGCTGGTGATATCCTGACCTCAAGTCAATCTTCGAAAAGCAGTGCGATCCCTTCAGCTGATGAAATAAGTCATCAATTCTAGGCATAGGATACTTGTTCTTCACTGTTACCTGGTTCAGCTTCCTATAGTCTACGCCTAGTCTCAAAGACCCATCCTTCTTCTTCGTAAAAAGAGCTGGAGCTCCCCATGACAATGTACTCAGCTGTACAAATCCCTTGTCTAGCAACTCCTGTAATCGTACCATGAGTTCTTGCAACTCAGCAGGTGTAAAGCGGTAAGATGGCATAGAGATGGGAGCAGCTCCTAGAACAAGATCAATAGAGAACTCCACATCTCGACTCGGCGGTAACTCAAACAGATTATCAGGAAAGACATCTGGATAATCATAGACCACAGGGGGTAGCTCCCTTTATAACCTCACCCAGATCATCTAACCTGAGAGCAGAAAAGAGGAAACCCAAGTTCCCTCGAACCCGAGTGGCACCGGGCATAGACACCAAGCCCTTATCCTGATCACCCACAAAGTAGAAGCAGTCACCCTCTGGCGTACAGATCGACACTCTCCGTCGCTCGCAATCTACAAAGGCACGGTAGGTAGTCAGCTAGTCCATCCCTAGGATGACATCAAACGTGATCATGTCTAGAATGATAAAATCAAACTCTAAACAACAATCGGCGACTCTCAACTCACAAGATCTACAAACTCTACTCAACACCACATTCCCACTGACTGGGGTCTCTACGCTCAATGCACTACCCAATGGGTCTATCCGTAACCCCAATGCAGATGTAAAAGCAGAAGAGATAAAAGAATGTGATGCTCCTATGTCGATGAGAACACTGGCCCATGATCTAAAGACTAGAAGAGTACCTCTGATCATGGCTGGAGTAGCTGCAACATCAGATGTAACTGGTGCTTTGGAAGCACTGCGATCAGCAAGAACATAATCTTTGGCCTCTGGTGTTCTGGTTTGGCCACCATAACCTTGAGTCGTCGACTGCCTCACAGACTGCGTTGAGGCACCTCATTACGCAAACCTAGACATCTGAGCCCTAGGTTGCTATGGAGCATGTCGTCTCTGAGCAGATGAAGCAGCTGGCGCTCTTGTTGCACCCTGGACACTCCTTTTCCGGGGACAAAATCTGTGAATATGCCCGGATTGACCACATCCAAAGCATACTAGTGGATCTCTCACCTGTGACTAGACAGACGCTAAACTCTAAATCTGGCCCTTCTGTGGGCACTCAGATGAATGATGCCCTGGCTGTCCACATCGATAACAGATCATCCCTCTTTGCTCTGGCCTTCCTGTCGAAGCCACTGAAGGTGTAGGTGTGGACGACTACGGCTGATATGATCTGGAAAACTGAGAACTAGGTTTAGATAACCTCCAATACTTGTTCTTGTGCCCTTGAAGCTATGTACCCCCATCACTCTACTGGCCCTTACTCTCTCTCATCCGGCGGCTCTCTACAAATGAGTTCTCTTCTCGGATGGCAGCTTCCACCAGCGCAATGTACACCTCCAAATCCAGAGCTGCAACCCTATCCTTGATGGCAGGTCAAAGGCCCCTCTCAAACCTTCTCGCACGTAACTCCTCTGTAGATACCATCTTAGCTGCGAACCGCGACAGATTCGCGAACCTGGACTCATACTAGACCACAAAAAGATTTCCCTGAACAAAGGAGAGGAACTCCTCTTTATATGTATCCCTCGTAGACCTCGGAAAGTACTTCTCCAAGAAGACTCTCGTGAAAGCGGCCCACGTGTCATCCACTGTGGTCTTGGCGAACTTCCACCATTCTCTAGCATCTTTCTGTAGTTGGAACGCCGCCAACTTTACGTACAAATCATCCTCCTCAATATCTAGTGTATCGAAGATCATCGTGGTCACTTCAAACCACTCAGTAGCAACTTTGGGGTCCGGCTCCCCCGAAAAGGTTGGAGGATCCAATCGCCAGAACTCCCTCATAGCCACAGAAGCCCTTGGCTCAGGAACCCTTACTCCAGCCCCGGTATCCTCAGCCATAGCTCTCATAGGGACAAGCATCTCTTGGATAACGTCAGCACTGCCCACTTGTTCCTATGGGGCATGAACATTTCCTACTTCTGGAACTTGAACATAAATACGACCTCGGCCACGGCCTCGGCCATGACTCCGTCCCCGCACTCCTTGCGTGGACATAGTTCAATAGAAAGCAATATAACAACATAAGCTTTCCTACAACATGTTACTACATAACATAAACACATAACGCATATATGCATGCTAACACGTAGCCACTCAAGGTTATGTAAACACATCTCACATACCGAGGAGAACCAACAAGACAAACTCGTCCATTTGGATAACCTATTCAGATTCCTTGCTAGAAAACACGTCGGCCAAACGCGTTTCTAACTTGGGCTTCCAAATTTGTTATTCCAAATGCCCGTAGGCAACACTCATCAATCCTGGAATTCAACCTCCATATCCAGATATACACAACGGATCATGCTAAAAAGGCTAACAACATATTATAAAAATGTCTATACACATGCAAGCAAGCATCAGTAATCAACCTCACCAGGTGATAAACCCTCTTCCCATAGCTCTTAGGCATTCGAACCCAGAGCTCTGATACCAAGTTGTCACGCCCCAAAACCCGGGGTCACGTGAAAATCCACCAAACACCAGTTTACAAAAAATAGATTTTCATACATTCAAATCCACCTGTTGAAATCAAATGAAAACTCAATATGCAAATCTCATAAATAGTAAACATCCTGTATAACATGCATAAATATATTGCCTGGAGGCATACAAAACATGCTTTCAAGCAGGCATACAGAAAGGAAAACTAAATATGCTTTCCGCCACCACGGGCACCACTAGATCAACTCCTCGTGATAATCAACCTCCAGACCTGAAAAAGGTTTTAAGACAAAATTCCACACCGTGAGCCGAAGCCCAATTGAAACAGACTACAAAGCTGTAAAGCAGGATATGCAATCATATGATTGGAGCTAACTCGACCACAATAAACCAAGCATTTTAACTAATGCAAGCAACGTGTTATAGTTAATAAAAATAGTAACCAAAACATTATTCCCTCACGGATCATACAACTGTGGAAAAAGAAAGAAGAATAAAGTCCTATGTACCGACTCTGTCACAAAGGGACAGAGGTAACAACTATAGAGACTCCTGCCCATTACCCAATCCCTATACATCATAGGACCGATTTGGTAACGACAAGTTCTATACGGAGCACCATAACGTAACTGCTTAATTTACGGGTTCAACAACCTAAGGGTACAAAGCACCCACACTCAATTTACGGGGACTAACCCGAAGGTACAGAGCACCTACACTGTGCACGTTTTTGGACTTCCACCGAGGGCAACTCGTGCCACATACCCATTATTTTGGTACATCAAGAGTATCTTCTAAAAATTGAGTTCGCAAAATACACCATACGTGTAAATAGATCCATCCATCAACATGGAGATCAACAAACATTTTCAAAATATTTCAACAAAACAGTTATACAACACATGTATATACAAGAGATCCAATCCATGAACCATGGAGGTCAAACAAAACATGTAAAAACATATTTTCATCAAAAACATTTTAGAAGTTGAGACTCAACCCTACAGGCTAGCACCAAACCTCCAATAAAACACGTTTTTCCTCAAAGTTTACGTAAAAACTCCTTTTTCAAACCATCCTTTTGAAAACCGACCTCTGAAACGTGAGATCTCATTAATCCATCGCTTAAAAACCATTCGAGGAAGGCAAGGAAAGCCAAAACCCAATCACCGAACCACCAAAACAACACCAAGAGCCCACACAAGACCCCAGTTGACTGGCCCAAGCCCCCAGTCGACTGGCCTCCCAGGTCCAGTCGACTGAACTCACCAAATGATGATCCAATCGATTGAAATTCATGCGTTCAGTCGACTGATCCTGCCCAGAAAATGTTTTTGAGCTACGATTTTTCCTCCAAAGCTCAAATCAAACCTCCAAACACCCATCAAACACCCTCGAATATCAACTTGCCCAAGCCTCATACCAAAATCTCGAAAGAAAACCCTCAAAGCATACTTTCATCCACCGAAAACGCCAAAAAATAGTTTTAACCCAAAATTGGATTTAAAATATAGATCATCTTTTCATGCGTTTTTAAATAGTGAAACAGCATGTAATTACATATAACACCCTTATACAACAGTAGGGTCTAAAATCCTACCTCGGTGAGTCAAAAACTCGATGCCTCGATCCACTTACAAAATCGAGTTTCGTCGGAATGAAATTTCGTCCGGATGGATGCGTAGAGCATGATGCCTATAACAAGAATCGGCTGTGGGATCGTCAAAAATCAAGCCCCGGGCCCCCGAAAAGTTAGAGAGAATGCAGAGAGAAAAAGGAGGAAACTTAGTCGTTAAGTTTTGAAAATATCTTTTGAAAATATCTAACTCCAGATATTTATAGGCCTCCAAAATATTTTTTTGAATTTTAAAATTTTCACCGTAACTCCCCGCAGCCCCCGGGTCCAACCCTGCATGCTTATTTAAACCAAAACATGCATCAAAACACATATAAGCATATTAAAGCGAAAATGCCAAAACGTGTTGAAAAACACCGAATATGCATATATTTCAAAATGAAACGGTACAGGGTCTCACAATGACAGAGGCTTATCGGTTAGGGATTTCATTTTGGTACCAATGGTCATTCACAAGAGTGTCATTGGAGAAGTCGTCGGCGAAGGTATGTCACCAGAGAAGGGCTTATGGGCTAAGGTAGTGAGGGGTTTCATCAGCAAGGGTTTTTTTTAGTTTAGCTTTATTTTGTTTGTTTTTTCTTTGTTTTTTTCTGATTTATGATTTGGCTCTAATACCAAAAATAATAGAAGAATTTCGTAATTTTGGCTTACCTACAAAGAAGAGTAGCTATCTATTTATATTAATAGAGTAGAGTTATAAAAGGAATAAGAAATCTACAACATAGAAAAAAAGTCTAAGATCACACCATAAATTAAGAAATTCTAATTTCCTAAATGTATTATTTCCAATAGGTATGACATTAATTAGAATGACACTATAGAGAACTTTTTTTAGGGGGAGGGGGGAGCTGCTAGTCAATCTCTTCTTTTTGGCCTTGCTTGAAAATCAAATTCCATGCTTAGACCACGAGAAAAATCCAACTCTTACAGTCAAGCTTCGACAAAAGTCGTTCATTTGGAGTGTTTGTAACAACTTATATTATAGCTTTTTAGTTTGTAGTTGAGCAGAAAATTAGGAAAATATAAATAAATGTGCTTTTAGCTTATGTTTCTAAATTAAGAGACATAAATTCTACGCATTTAAGCTATAAGTTTATTATTTTAACAAATATTTATAATTTTTATTTAAAACCATAATCACATTTTTTCAGTTATAATATATAAATTTATAATTTCAGTTACAATAATATTCTGATTAACTAGTACTAAAACAGCTCTATATGCCAGAAATAATACTCTTCCAAATCATGACTAAGCTTGCGCACAATTGAAAAGCGTCTAGGCTATCATTCTATTCAGCTATAGTTTAGAAAGCAATCAATCCCTTTGACATGGAACATAAACTAGGCTTTAACTCAAATTAAGCTGTTATGCTCTCAAAATTTTTACTCGAAGCATGAAAATGCTTGAGGTGAAATCAGGCAAATATCAAGCTTAATCAAAGTTAAGCTTAATTTATGTTCAATCCCAGTAGGAGTGATGTCTTAACTCTAGTTTGAAATGAAGCATTAGCTGCGGTTACTTAGGCGGTTGGTTTTAGGGTTGCCTCCACTCTTGGGATTGGTTGTTCAGATTCCTTTGCGCAAGGCGTGGACACTTAAACTTCCTGTGTCCTGGCTGACGACATTCAAACCAGACTATAGATGTTGTTGAGGAATCCTTTGGTCACCTATTCTCTTGGTGGTACGACTTCTTGGGAACAAACATTCGATTGCTCTTTACTGGTCCCTCAGAGCTAGTCTTTCCTTTCTTTTAGTTCTAAATTCTCATTGAATCAGCTAGATCAGTTTCAGCTAGTAAAATGGCTCGGACTACTTGAGTGTAGGTTGGGAGCTGTAAGCAAATCACTCTCGCTCACATAGATGGTTCCAAACCCCACTTAACCTTCCATACCTTTGACCCTTTGTCCGGTATAGTAGTTGCTGCGAAACGACTTAGCTCCTCGAAGCGATTAACGTACTGAGTTACTATCATTGATCCCTGTTTAAGCTCCAGAAACTCACAGATCTTCTCTTGACGAAAGGGGGCTGGGAAATACTTCTCTAAAAATAAGCCTTCGAACTGGTCCCATGTTAGAGCTGCTATGTCCTGCTTATTATTGATTATGGACCACCAATAATCTGCCTCTCCTTCCAACAGATGTGCTACTAAGGTTACTTGGCCTGCCTTGACTTGAACTCCCATAGAGTTAAATAACTTTTTAACGGCCCTCAACCATTCTTCTGCTTCTCTTGGTTCTGCACATCCTCTAAACGTTGGGGCTCGTTGCTTGCCCAACTCTGATAAATATCACGCCCGATCACGTACATGTGGATGATTAATGCTAGCAGCCAGTTCTCGCAAAACTTGAGCTAGTCTCGGTGCTTCATCGTCTACAGGCCTATTAGCTTGTTGGTTGTTCAATCGTCTATCGGCCATCTTAAAATAAAGAAAAGGAGAAGAATGTTGTGGTTTTAAGGGTTGTTTTAGCTCTTGATTATTTTTTATGTTTTGGGACCTTGTGGAGTTAATTTGAGGTTTATAAAACTACTTATAGAGATTTCAACAGTAAATACTTGCATTTCATTCCAACACATAACTAGTACAAGATTTTCAAAGAGTTCACGTAACATGCATACAATAATCAAACAAAAGAAAAGTACAATGCCTAGCATACTAAGGCCTAAACAAATAAATGTGGATAGAAGTGATAGACGATTGCCTCGCGTTCCTAAGTCATTTCATATATGTTGTAGCAATGCCACTGCACCTTGACATGCCACTGTTGGCCGATCCCATACACATCCTGTTGGTTATTGCTGTTGGAATTTCTTGGTACGTCTTTGAGTCGTCGAAATTGATGGCTAGGTCGTGAGGATCAATGATTCCTCTCTTATCCTTAAGCCTTTGGGCTGTATCCACTTCGCAGTTAGCATTTCTCCGAGTCGTGCCTTAAATCCATATGGAAAGTCTAGGCGATAAAGCATCCTGCTACACTTCTCGACGACTCGTATTGGTCTTATAAAGAAAGAAAAGGTCTCCAATTTTCTCTAGGTACACATCTTCTATGGGTAAACTTTGGCGTATACCCACTCTCCCACATGGTAGCCCTGGTGGTAGTCTTGGCAGTCGTAGTAGATAGCACAACGCCCTTGTCCTCGTCAAATTCAGGTGGAGGTGCCTCAAGCTGGTCATAGGGGAAAGTAATTGCCCCTTCTTCTTCATCATCCTCGTCCTCCTCCTCAACCTCATCATCCGCCTCGTAATTTTTGTCATCTACCTCTTCGTCTGCGCTTGCTTCCTCGGGCTCTTCTTCTTTGTTGATCTGCCACTCCTTAAGGAAAATCTATGCCAAGGGAACAACATCAATTGGGCCTTGTTCTTCCACAGGCACTTCTTTTGAGTCTTCCTCGGGGTCTGAATCTTTTGGGTCAGGTGCTGGCCACGGTTCTTTAGCCGGCTCGGCATTGGATGCCATTCTAGTAGAAGAGAAGATCAGGAAGAGAAACTTAAGGTAAGGATTTTAAGTTGTTTAGAATTATAAGTGATAAATTAATAGTATAGACACTCTATGGAGGTTCTACTGTGAGACCCTGACCTGTTTTCTTTTTCGGCATTTTTGGACGGGCATTATGTGTTTTTGTTGTGGGATGTTTTATATGCTTTTGATGCATGTTTGAGGGTAGAGATATAGGAATGGAAGTTTTTGGGGGCCGTGGGGTGTTACTGCACGAATTTCAAAAATTAAAAAAAAAAGATATTTTGGAGGCCTATAAATATTTAGAGTTAGATATTTTCATAAAGATATTTTTCCAAAACTTCTCCAGTAAGTTTCTCATTTTCTCTATGCCTTTTATCTAAGATGTCGGGGGCCCAGGGCTCAGTTTTCAACGATCTAGCAGTGGATCCTTGCTTTTGGTGCCGTGGGCTACCAAACAATCCGGTTAGATTTCAATTCTAAAGAAGCTCAATTTTGCACGTGGTTCGAGGCGTCGAGTTTTGAACTCATCGAGGTAGGATTCTGGACCCCACTGCTGTATAAGGGTGCTACGGGTAAACGTGTGTGTTTTTAACAGGTAGATTGCTATAGATCTGCGTTTGTTTGAAAGTTAGGTTTTGGGCTTAAAACCTATTTTTCAGCGATTTCGTGGATGGAATCGGGTGCCGGGTGTTTCTTTTGAGGCCTTGGTGTTAGGCCTAGGCATGTGGATGTTTGTGGGTGTTGAATCGGTGTTTGGAGGCTTCGATTTGAGGTTTGGAGGTTGAACCCATAGCTTAGAACGGTTTCTAGGTTGGGTTTAGTTGACTGAACCTATGAGTTCAGTTGACTAGATTGTTATTCTTGAGGTTCAGTAGACTGGACCTCGATGGTCAGTCGATTAGACAGTGCTCCTGGACATTTGGTGATTTTCCAGTGTGTTTTTCAGTCGACTGAAGTTGTGGGCTGTTGGTTTGTGATTTTGGGTTGATTCCTTGGTTTTTGATTGGTTTCCTATGGTATTCAATTGATTAATTTATGAGAATTACTTGATTTAAATACCTGTAGATTCCTTTTGGGGTTCGGTTGGTCGTGTGGTGATTTTGGGGGTTCGTGTTGTGATTCTAGATATTTGTTTAGATGCCGTCCTTGGGTTGACTGCATGGTTGGGCTTTGGGTGTTGTGGCACGATCGTGTGCATGATGGTTATGCACGGGAAGTGTGAGGTTTTGGTGAGAACCATGGTTGTGGGTTTGGTGTTGGCCTTCGATTAGGTCGAGTTATGTAGGTTTGTTGATCGTGTTGGCACGTATGGGCGTCGTGGGTCTAGGTGTGTGGATGTCGATTTACGTAACAGGTGGCGTCGTGGTGTGAGGTTATATGTGGCCATGTGCTTTTATAACTGGCTTGTACCTTTATAACTCTATTTATTTATGTACGAAATATATAAGTGAATTACATAAGGTGATATCGTTATGTGTAACGTGGTTTATACTTTAAAACCTAGAGTTTTATAGGCATGTGATGTGATTTGTGGAACGTCGTGTTGATACATGGTTATATGCTTTAAATCCTGGTTTAGGTTTGCATATGTGTATGAAATAGATTAGATGAATTTTTGATCCAATAGATGTACATCATGGTTGATGATGCACGTGTGCGTGTGTGGGTGTATGAGGTAGGCTACAAAAGCTGGTGTATGAGGTAGGCTGCGAAGCTGGTGAGTGCGCTCTGTCGACTAAAATGAGGTCCGGACGAGGCACGTGTGCGTGTGTTTCATGGATTGCATGTACCACATATTGGGACGGATAGACCAATTTTCTTGAAACTGTATTAACGGCCTACGAGAGTTGTAATACTAGAATCGTTTTCAAGGCTCTGATGAGTAAAACAAAAACATGGTTTTTATCATTGCTTTCCCTTGCATGTGAAATTGTTTTTAATGGCTTGAAGGAGAGTCAAAAATTGCACCTCATTTTTCTAGCATGTTTAGCTTATACTGCACTTGTTGTTTTGAATCTGTTGAGCCTTGGCTCACGGTGTGGGATTTGCTTTTCTTCAGGTACCGGTCACGCAGGTTGATCAGGAGGTGCGGGAGAGGTGGAAGATCTGTTCTCTTCCTTTTTATTAGCTTTTTACATGTATGCTTATAACATATTTTTTGGGCGTTGGAGCCGTGTAATGTTACCATTTGGCGTTTATATACAATGCATGTATGGTTCATATTGAGAGTGTATTCTCGGGTTGGGTATCATGTTTTGTTTTTTTATAGGTGTTTCACGTGACCCGGAGTTTGGGGCGTGACAGCATGGTATCAGAGCTCTGGGTTCGAATACCTATGAGCCGTGGGAAGAGGGTGTATTCCGTGTGAGGTTAGATGCTTTCGGTGCAGGTAACTTGGACATCGTGTGTTAGAGTGCCCACAACCAAGACGGTCCAAGGGTTCATGGATTCAGTCATAGGGACAGGGAAGGGAGTTACAGATTTGTTATGGGTGTCATCAGCCGGGACACATTCGCAGGTATTGCCCACAGAGGGAGAGAGCACCGAGTATGGTGGGCACATCAGAGGGTTCGTTTGTGCAGGATTAGTAGTAGCATTCTGCGATGCAACCTTCCAGAATTACAGGTGAGGGTGCTTCAGTTCAGATTCCAGACGGGCAGCCTAGAGTGACTCAGGGCCGAGTGTATGTCCTTAACACTCCCAGTTCTTCGAGAGCACCGTCTATGCCTGATGATGCAGCTAAGCCGTCAGCGAACAGAGGTACTTTTTGAGTACACAGGCTTTGGGCCAGTTCTTCATTGCATCTGTTTGGGGTTGGTTATGGATCCGTGGATGGTGTGCTATGTGGAGGCAGTGGTTGGTGAGGTTGTGAAGTTGGGATGGGTTATAGATCTTGTGTCTGTGAGATAGTTGGCCATTGTCTAGGATGCCTGACCTTGTTTGACTATATCCTAGGAATGATTTGGCTAGCCATCTCGTGTGCCTGTGTTGATTGCGATCGACGGTTGGTTGTTTGACCTTGAGTTAAATTTCGGGGGTGAAATTCCTTTAAGGGGGTAGAGTTGTGAGACCCTGACCCGTTTTCTTTTTCGGAGTTTTTGGACGCGCGTAATGTGTTTTTGTTGCGGCATGTTTTATATGATTTTGATGCATGTTTGAGGGTAGAGATGCAGGCGGGGAAGGTTCTGGGGGCTGTGGAGTGTTACGGCGCGAATTTTGAAAATAAAAAAAAAGATATTTTGGAGGCCTATAAATATCTGGAGTTAGATATTTTCATAAAGATATTTTTTCAAAACTTCTCCAGTAAGTTTTTCATTTTCTCTCTACCTTCTTTCTATGTTCTCGGGGGCCCGGGGCATAGTTTTCAACGATCCAGCAATGGATCCTTACTTTTGGTGCGGTGGGCTATGCAACCATCCGGTCAGATTTCAATTTCGACGAAGCTCGATTTTACACGTGATTCAAGGCGTCGAGTTTTGAACTCACCGAGGTAGGATTCTAGACCCTATTACTGTATAAGGGTGCTATGGGTAAATGTGTGTATTTTTAACGGGTAGATTGTTGTAGATCTGCATTTGTTTTAAAGTTGGGTTTTGGGCTTAAAACCTATATTTTGGTAATTTCGTGGATGGAATCGGGTGCCGAGTGTTTCTTTTGAGGTCTTGGTGTTAGACCTAGGCATGTGGATGTTTGTGGGTGTTGAATCGGTGTTTGGAGTCTTCGATTTGAGATTTGGAGGTTGAACCCGTATCTTAGAACGGTTTCTAGGTTGGGTTCAGTCGACTGAACCTATGACTTTAGTCTACTGGATCGCTATTCTTGAGGTTCAGTCGACTAGACCTCGAAGGTCAGTCAACTGGACAGTGCTCCTGGACGTTTGGTGGTTTTCCAGTGTGTTTTTCAGTTGACTGGGGCTTGGGTCTAGTCGACTGAAGTTGTGGGCTGTTAGTTTGTGGTTTTGGGCTGATTTCTTGGTTTTCGATTGGTGTCCTATGGTATTCAATTGATTAATTTATGGGAATTACTTG
>JAUMHN010376969.1:0-17071 GCA_032360265.1 Heliamphora ciliata
TTGTTATGCTTTTGATAGTTTAAGAATATACATGTTTTAATTTGGTGTTATGCTTAGAATAGTTTAGTTTATTTTTGCAGCAAATCCATAAGTAGTTTTAATAATTTCTAGCATATTTTTGCTCTTTTATTTGAATTATGATAGCTTAGATAAAATTGAATATGAGAGTGTTCCATGTATAATTTAGTTAGAAATTACATGCCACAGGATTTAGGACTTTTATTTTGATACTTGTTTTATTTGGTGTTCTATATGCCTATATTATGTATTTGTATTATTTGATTTTGGATGTTCCCTCTTTACCTCATTTTTCTTTATTTGCATGCATTTGAGAAATCTTATTAAAGAATCAATGATGATTAGTAGAGGCCAAACTTACGGTTAGGCGAACATGGTACCTAACATCTTTCCCGATTTATACCTTAGTTTTCAAACCCTCTTTCACTGGTTAAACGTTTTAAAGATCAGTAGCCATTTTTGTTGTTCTTTGTTTTTCTCAAAAACTAAGTGGCGACTCCATTTTCAATAAAAAGGGATTTTTAAAGTTTATCTTTCAAGATGTTAAGATATTTTTTAAACATCTTTGAATTATCTTATTTATGACCATTTTCCAAAAATTCCAAAATCTCGACACCACAAGTAGACGTCCTCCTATCGAGGTATGCTATTCACAGGGAATCAGGGTAATGATGGATTCTTTTTAAAATGGTAGAGGGAACCAAATTAAAATAAAATTTAAAGTTTTGTTCGTCATAATTGGTAGTTATTTTTTAATTATGTAATTCTCAAGATAAAATGACTTTCAATTTACTCACAGATATACTAAACAAATTAACGGGATCAAAATTTGTTGACTAGAAAAATAACTTGGATATAGTTTTAACTACTAAGGGTATTCCTTCAATACTAGGAAATGTGTTTGTTTCTAAAAAAATATTCTTCCTCTAGGCCGAAAGGCATGAAGAAGAAAGAGGTTCAGAAATAGGGAGACACGGTTTTCAGGGTAGTTAGTGGGCTACGGACTGGTGTGAAAAAGCTAAAAGACAGATATTTTCACTACAATCAGATATAGCATTAGAAAAAGCTATGTCCAGTGTTTCTCAGAAGGAAGAGCAGTCAGGGTAATTTCTGTCAGTAGTTGTGAAAATAAATTTAGTGGTGTTATCTACCGGTACCTAGTGTATAGATACGGAAGCCACTAATCATGTTTGTAATTCTTTGTAGGGGTTCCAGGAAATCAAGTAGTTCAATGATGGAAAAATATACCTTTATATGGGCAATAATACAAGGATGGCAGCAGTTGCAGTAGGAGATGTCACTCTCAGATTTAGTAGAGTAGGATACTTCTTCTGAAAGATTGTCTTTATGTAATTTCGATTAGAAGAAATTCAATTTCAGTCTCAAGCTTAATAAAAGACAAATAGTCTATTCATTTTGATGACTCTGTCGTTGTGAAGAAAAATAAACATTTTATTTGTTCTGGTACATTGGTGGATGATCTGTATATCGTATCTCCTATCTCTCCTACACTACAACTAACTAAAATGAATAACACATCTAATTTACCATACGAGAAAAAGTTTTCTTCTTTAATGAACCTAACGTTCCTTTAGCACTTACGCTTAGGTCATATTAATCTAAAAAGCATAAATAAACTGGTAGAAAATGGACCTTTGAGTTCATTGGAAGTGAAGACACTTTCAGTTTGTGAATCCTGCTTAGAGGGTAAGATGACCAAGAGATCCTTTTCGGCCAAAGGCTATAGAGCTAAAGAACCTTTGGAACTGATTCATTCTAATGTGTGTGGTCCCATGACAATTCGGACAAGTGGTGGCGTTGAGTACTTTATCAGTTTCGTTGATGACTATTTAAGGTATGGATAAATATACCTGATGCACCATAAGTTTAAATGTATTGAGAAATTCAAAGAATTCAAGGCAAAGGCAGAGAAGCATCTGGGTAAAAGTATCAAATCACTACGATTCGATCGGGGTGGAGAGTACCTCTTTGAAGAGTTTAAGAATTACCTATTATTGGAAGATATTGTATCCTAGTTGACTGCACCTGGCACTCCGTCACAAAATGCAATCGCAAAAAGAAGGAATAGGACTCTTATGGAGATGGTGAGGTCCACGATGAGTTATTCAGGATTGCCCGATTCATTTGGGGACTCGCATTAGAGATAGCGGCTTACATTCTAAACTTGGTACCTTCTATGTCAGTACCTTCTATTCCCACAGAATTGTTGACCAGGCGTAAGCCTAGTCTGAAATACATTCAGATTTGGGGGTGTCCAGGACATGTGCTGAAAAAGAACGCAGGTAAGTTGGAACATAGGAAAAAAGTCTGGTTCTTTGTGGGATATCCCAAGGGAATGAAGGGTGGTTTATTTTATAATCCTAAGGATCAGAAGGTCATTGTTAACAATAATGTCCGATTCTTGGAAGAGGATTATATTATGGACCACAGGACCAATAGCAATATTGTTCTCGAAGAACTAAGAGAAAATACCAGTAGAACGAAAGAGGGACCACAAGTCACTGATATCCTATTACCTTGTCGTAGTGGGAGGATTATTGAGACAGGTGAAAATCAAGAACATGGTGCTAATGCACAAGGTTCAGTTTCTACACAGTGTGTTACTGTTAGTACACAGACACAGGTAGTGCCTCGTCGTAGTGGGAGGGTTATTCATCAACCTGATCGGTATATGTTATTAGGAGAGTCTTTTGACAGGATCCCGACAGAAGTAGATACTAAACCCTGTAACTATAATGATGCACTTCAGGACAAAGATGCAGATCTTTGGTAAAGGGCTATGAATTCAGAGATAGAATCTAAGTATTCCAATCTGGCCTAGGAACTTATAGAACCACCCAAAGGGATAAAATCAATTGGATGTAAATGGATCTACAAGAGGAAGAGAGGTGCAGACGGGAAGGTTAAAACCTTCAAAGCTAGGCTTGTGGCAAAATGATTCACTTAGAAAGAATGGATCGATTGTAAGGAAACCTTTTCCGCGATAGCCATGCTTAAGTCTATCCAAATTCTTTTATCCATTACCACTCATTTCGATTACGAAATCTGGAAAATGGATGTCAAGACTGCTTTCCTTAACAGAAGTCTTGACGAGCGCATCTACATGATACAACCAGACGAATTCATTGCAAGGGGCAAAGAGCACATGTTGTGTAAGCTTAAAAGATCCATTCATTAAATTAAGTAGGCATCGAGGTCTTGGAACACTCATTTGATCAAGCCATAAAGTCTTATGGCCATGATTAGAGTCCGAATGAGTCCTGTGTGTACAAGAAGCATGATGAAAGCGTTGTGATTTTTTTAGTACTTTATGTAGACGACATCTTGCTCATCGAAAATGATGTGGGGGCATTATCTACGGTTAAAGTATGGTTATCTGGGTGTTCGATATGAAGGACATGGGAAAAGCCAGTCATATCCTTGGGATCAAGCTTGTACAAGATCCGAAATAAATGATGTTGGGCTTATCACAACCAAAGTATATCAATGATATCTTTGCTCGTTTTAGCATGCAGGATTCCTATAAAGGGTTTTTCTCTTTTTGACATGGAATCACTCTATCCAAGGATCAGTGTCCTAAGACACTTGATGAGATAGAGAAGATGAAGGTGGTTCCTTATGCTTCGACAGTAGGAAGCCTCATGTATGCTATTTATGCTTTGCACTAGACCCGACATCTACTTTGTCGTTGACATGGTTAGCAGATATCAGTTTAATTGTCACACCCCAAAAATCCAGGGTTCTTCTCAAAATAAACATACATTCTACACATGCATAATATATCGCTTAAGGCTTACAAAACATTCTTGCAAGAGTAGGCAATACATATAATAGTACATGATCCCATAACAAAATAGAAAACTATGAAAAGTCTTCCGCCTCCTCAACTCCACAAGATCATCTCTCGTGATCACAGTCACCTGAAAAAAGTTTTTAAAATCCCACAATGTGAGCTGAAACCTAATAGAAATAGACTTTAATGAAACAAAGCAGGATATGCAATTACATAGCATAGAATCGACTCGACTATACGAGCCTCCAAAATAGTTTTCCATCCTTAAAACCAAATGATTTTCTATCCTCAAAATCACGCATTTCAAACAATGCAAATAATGTCCAATAGTTAAAGAAAAATAGTAACAAAATGTTGTTTTCCACTCGATTCGCATAACCAACAAAGATCCCTATGTATCAATTCTGTCATACCCGGGACAAAGGTAACTACTATAGACTCTTGCCCATTACCCTAGACCCAAGCCATACAAAGAACAGCTAGGTAATGACAAGTTCTATACAGAGTCACGATAGCACATGCCCCCTACTGGGGCAACCACTTCATTTACGGGGATTAACCCGAAGGAGTAAAGCACCTACTTGTGCAAAGTTTTCAAACTTTCACCGAGGAGCAATGGCGGACCAAATACATACGCATTGTCACGGCACATCTATCGAATCATTAAAAATTAACACGTAGCTTGACTACGAAAACATTTAAAATGATACATTAATCATGTACAAACATCTAACGGCCATGTACCACGTCGTTCCTAATCAACAGAAAATGCCCAACATCTTTCAAAGATTTCACCATTTCAATCGAAACATTCAAAACCGCGACTCAACCCTGAGGGTTAGCCCAAACCTCCCAAAAATTAGATTTTCATAACTTTACATAAAACCCTCCGTTTTCAATCTACCTTTTTAAAAACCACGGGCAACCACACGTCCACCAACATGTAATAAACCAAACGATAAGAAAAACAAGCTTTTTACCCGAATAAACATGGTTTAAACACAAAATCTAACATTTATAGCATTTTTAAACAATAGAAAAGCATATAATCGCACTTAGCACTTTTTAAAGACAAGATAGTCTAGGATCCTACCTCGTTGAGTTAAAAACTCAATGCCTCAAACTCCGTGAAAAATGAACCTCGTCGAAATGATATTTTGTCCAAATTAACATGAAGCTCCCAGCATGGATACTAAGAATCTGCTATCCGATCGCCAAAAACTAAACCCGAGCCCACTGAAAACTAAAGAGAAGGTGGAGGAAAAGAAAAAAACTTGGTCTAGAAGATAAGGTCTCAAAATATCTAACATAAGGTTGATATTTATAGGTTCGGCCCAAAATAAGACGTCAGTCGACTGAACCCACTCTCAGGCAGTTCAGTCGACTGAACTACCCACCTCAGTCGACTGAATGCCGAAAAAGAAAAGCAAACCAACCAACCATGCTATAACAAAACTCGAACAAGTGTAAAACACACATAACATACTGTTATTAAACAATAAAGCAATAACCAACACATTAAAAAAATATTATGAAAATAAAACAGAACTAGGTCTCACAACTCTCCTCCCCTTAAAGAAATTTTGCTCCCGAAATTTGAGACAGGGTCACGAAGAAAACAACCCCAAATATCTAGCACGAACATCGGCTTTAAGCTCCCACATTGCTTCTTCGACTCTGTGATAAAGCCACAGAACCTTGACATAAGCAATGGTCCTCCCCCTCAACACTTGTTCTTTCATGTCTAGGATCTTCACCGAACGTTCCTCAAAAGAAACATCCCCATCCACTCGTAATTCAGCCTAATCCAGCATATGAGACGGGTCAGGTTCGTACTTCCGTAACATAGAAACATGAAACACGTTGTGCACAGACGACAGCTGAGGAGGTAAAGCCAGACGAGATGCCATCTCCCCAATCCTCTTAAGGATCTCGAATGGCCCAATAAAACGCGGTGATAGCTTCCCGCTATGACTAAATCTCATCAAACCTTGGCGTGGCGACACTTTTAGAAACATATGATTTCCCACCTCAAACTCCAAAAGCCTTCTTTTGTGATCAGTAAAACTCTATTGACGACTCTGGGTGGTCACTAAACAGCAACGAATCACAGCGATCTTTTCTGTCATCTCTCGCACCAAGTCGGGCCCCAAAATTACGATCTCTCCCACATCTATCCAACACACAGGTGATCTATACAGCCTACCATATAAAGCCTCCTAAGGTGCCATCCCTAAACTGGACTGATAACTATTGTTATACGCAAACTCCGCCAACGGTAGATGATCTTCCCAAGAACCCCAAAAATTGAGCACATACGCTCTCAGCATATCTTCCAAGATCTGTATGGTCCGTTCGGATTGACCGTCCGTCTGCAGATAAAAAGTAGTGCTGAACGTCAAGTTTGTCCCCAAAGCTACTTGAAGACTTTGCCAAAAGTGTAATGTAAAGCGTGAGTCTCGATTGGAAATAATTGATGCAGGTACTTTGTGTAATCGAACAACCTCATTGACATACAGTCTACTGAGTTTATCCAAAGAATCCATCACGCGAATGGGAAAAAGGTGTGCAGACTTCATCAGCCTATCGACTATAACCCAAATAGTGTCCTGTCCCTTAGGTGATATAGGAAGCCCCGATACAAAGTCCATCATGATGTTCTCCCACTTCCATTACGATATTGTCAATGGTTGTAAAACCCTGCTGGTCTCTGATGTTTCACCTTTACCTGCTGACAAGTAAGGCACCGAGAAACAAACTGAACCACATCTCTCTTCATCTCCTTCCTCCAGAACTGACGGCACAGGTCATGACACATCTTGGTACCTCCCGGGTGCACTACAAGACAAGAATGATGAAAATCATGTAGTACATCGGCACGGCACGACTCTGGTACAAATACTTTCCCTGCTAATCTCAAACTCTAATTCGTGCCCACAAAACATCCCGTGGTGTCCTTTCTAGTAGCAATACGATCCTGTAACATTTGAGCCTCTTGATCTATCTAATGAGCCTCTAGCTCACGAGCAACTAACATAGGTCATGAAACCACAAAAAATAATGTCGCACCCTTCCCTGTCTCCCAGAGATATAGATCAAACTCACCAACTTCCCCAAGCATGTCCCATTCTCATATGGCAATGAAAGCTAACAACCATGAGATCTGCTGTTAAGAGCGTCGGCTACAACATTGGCCTTTCCCAGATGGTACTACAATTCAAAGTCATAATCTTTTATAAATTCCATCCACCATCGTTGGAATAGATTCAGGTCCTTCTGTGAAAACAAGTATTTCAAACTCTTGTGATCGGAGAAAACCTCACAATGCTCACCATAAAGATAGTGCTGCCAGGCCTTCAAGGCAAAAACCACAGCTGCCAACTCCAAATCATGTGTTGAATAATTATTCTCATGAGTCTTCAACGGCCGAGATCCTTTAGCCACAACCTAACTTTCCTGCATCAGAACACGATCCAAACCATCATGTGATGCATCACAATATACTATGCAACCCAAACCTCGTTCTGGGATAACTAATACTATTGCATTAGTCAACCTCTTCTTTAACTCTTGAAATGCTAACTCACAGCTCCCTCTAAACGAACCTGATTCCCTTTCGTGTAAGATGTGCCATTAGCGTGACAGGTCTAGAAAATCTTTCACGAATTGCCAGTAGTAGCCTGCTAAGCCCAAAAAGTTACAGATCTCAAATATATTCTTCGGCCGTTCTTGTAACCACCCGGTTCAGACCCTAGTTGTAACAACCCGATTGATAATGACCCGTGTAAAGACTTAGCCCAAACCCTAAGTGTTAGTGATGGATAGCCCATGAGGCCCTAGTGCACGGAAGAGGTTCAAAACTCTAACTCGACTTGAAAACCCTAAGCTCGATCCAAAAATCCTAAAAAGATTCAAAGCTCAAGCAACAAAATCTTAACACCCAAAGAATCACCCAACATTTGAAATCAAGTAATTATCATGAAATAATGAATTAAAAATAAAAAATTCTCATAAGTATGGTAAAATAACTATTTTGCCCCTATATAGCAAAAAGTCATAAAAACTCAAATTCTGACACATGGACACCCTAAATCAAAGATTTAAGTAATATTAAGTAGCAAAAGACAGAATAACATTAAAAATAAAAAAACACTACTTAGTGGCCGACCACCTTGAGAGTTGTGCAAAAAGTAGCTTTTTACGTTTCTTAAGCTTTAAAAGATGAGAAATATGTCTAATCAAACATTATGATGATCCAACACTTGTTGAACAAGTAATATATATAATAATATGGTATTATAGGTTAACAAAAGTAAACAAGTCATTATTAAAGGTCATACACACTAAAATAAGTTAAAAAGTCCTATTTTGTCAAACTAGCTTAATTTGACTTAAATGACTACATCTATTTAATCAATTACTATGAAAACTCTGATAATTCATGAGAGTACTAAATTTATCATAAACATAGTAAAATAATATGTTTCAGTAGGAAAAGACACCAAAAAGATACATTAAATTAACTTTTAAAGCATTTTCTTGCACAAACGGGCACGCAAACCAATGCAAAACTCCATGATTTGTTGAGATCAGATTTTTTATCCCCCAAACTAACCCCCCAGAAGTATTCCCTTCCCTTGATATGATATGATATGTTCCCCCAAAACTAGCACACAAAATTAAATAAGCCCATGTGAAGGGGAGGAAAAAGTACAAAAATGTGATCATTTTGCTCCCTTCTGATTCCCTAGCCTTCTCCTATATAAACCAAGCCAAACACCACTTTCTCCCTTCATATTTTTGTCCAAGAGAGGTGAGGGACCAGACCTTCATAGTTCTTGAGTGTTCATATAAGTTTGAGAGAGAAAGGAAGGAAAAAGAAAGAGAAGAAGAACAAGGAGCTAAGCCGAAGGAAGAGGTGTTTTTCTTAAGCTTAGTCCTTCCATCCTACCATCCTTGAGCCCACTAAACTAGTAAGTAAAACTTCTAAACATTATGTCTAATATCACTTAAAATATTCCTCAACTCATCACTTTAAACACTTTAAAAATCAAGAATCGAAAACAAACTGAAAAGGCGTTGTAGTTGAGAATTAGGGGTTGTTGTGTTCTTGAATGATATGAGGTGTGTTTGTGTTTTGTTATATTTGAATTTGATGACTTATAAATTTTTTGGAACCTTGACATTAATGTCTAAAATACAAGCATGCAAAGAAATGGAACAAAATCTTGACATATCATAAGTAGGAGCTTTGAACATAAAGGGACTTGATTTTTGAGAACTTTGATGTTTCTCTCCTGAACTTCGGAACTCCATAACTCAATGTAGAAAATTGATCTAAGCATGTTATATATGTGAAAATTTATATTTTTATGTTATCTTTCATCCAAAATTAGTTTCAACTCATTTGAGTAAGTAGAACTCAAGATATTGCAATTTTACCAAAGTATGTCGTTTTTCGACCAGTCAATACTACCGACCTAAAAACTCTAATTTACAATGAGATACGAACTTTGGTCAAAACATAAGAGTTGTAAATAACATGTATATCTAACTACCCACCAAAAATTAGCACAAAATATTGAGTTATAATAAGTGAAAACACTTTTGAAACTCTCTGTTGTGTTTCAGTCCTCAAGGGACACCTCTGTCACGTATTTTTGTATAGCCCAAAACTCCTATTTTTAGTGACCTACTCCAAACATGGTCTACCTAAATATTGTAGCTAACATACTGAACTATTTTCAGTCCAAATATTAGATCAAGATACCTGGGGATGGTTCTTGAAAATCATTTCAAATCCTATGTCCAAAATTGGCTCTACTGAGTTTTGGTGGCTGACAGAACTTATTTTTCTAAAATATCCAAAAACTCTAACTTGTTCCAAATAACCACCCTTAGCACAAAACATGAACTTTTTAGGGGACATGCTAAAATAGAACATATCCAAAAATGGGCTCATTTGGACCTGATCTGATACCCCAAAACTGAGATGAACAAAGGCATATTTTAGGTAAAATTTTGAGAAAAGTGCTGAACCATTTTTTCTTAGGATGTTTTATTCACCCATTTGCCTTAGGTTTTGGCCTTAGTATTAAATATGAGAGTTGTAAAAAATATTTTTATCTAAATGGTGTTTAAAAATCATAATTTGATTCGAAGTTTAGATGCCCCAAAACCTTGTCGACCTTTTTAATTTAATACTCTATTTTAGCCTTAAAAGTTGCTAAGTGTGATTTGAGTATCCTTTGCTATGAGACCCGAATTTTATATGATGATTGATTTGAATTAGTTGATTAGTACTTTTAAGTGAATGTATGATGATTTAGAAATTATGCTATCATGTTTGAATTGTGTCTTGAGAATTGTAGCTTGTGGTTCACATACTTGTACCTTATGCTTAGTGAGTTATACCATGAACTTTGCCATGCTAGTTGATGCCATGCTATAGATAGTTGCACTTAAGACCCATATTATACATCATAGACATTGTCACTTGCAGCCTGGCATATTGGAGTCCATCTGTGTACATCGTTGTTTGGATGAGCGGTATTGAATTGTTCTTCGCGGTTCTAAATCTAGGGCATCCACAGTTGCCATTTTTTGTTAATGTTTTGGGATATATTCCCCTTGTATACCTTGGGTTCGTCCCCGGTGTTACAGATTTGGTTGGTGTTTGAAATGGTTCATCATGAATATTGTTGGGCACCATGGATTCGTCGCTAGCATTCTGGTTTTGGTGATTTAAACTTTTGGTTGACGCCAAACGAGCACCTTGGTCCTTAATGTGAGATTATTTGCGCATTATTACTTTGATTATTTTAGTTGGCCGGAGGGTAAGGATGAATTTTAATGGTCCACCCCCACGCCATTTCTATTGAGTAAAATAACTGTGGCATAGAGCCTGACGAAGCATTTACTATTCGCAGCGAGGCAATGATAGGTTTGGTGATCAAATTTTCATCAAGTCTACTCTTGTGATTCCCGGTGTGGAATTCATGTTATAATTTGGGTGTATGTCGGGTTGGGCATTTGCATTACATACTCGGCATCTCATAAATGCATGTTTATCGACTTACTTGCTAACCTGTTATAAATTTGTCTATCTCCTTGACTATAAATTGTACTCGGTGTTATCTGATATGCATTGTAGAATATTTTGTCGTGCGATTAGTTAGAAAGTTAGAGTGTTTTGCTGTTAGAGTGTTTCGCTTTTGGACTTTAGCTCATGGCATTCGTGCCACAGGTAAGAAGGAGTTCTTGGAGAAAGTTGTCCCAGAGGGAGGAGAAGAATTTGAAGAGCAGGGTGAGTTTCAAGAGCATGTGGACCCCGTTGATGCGTTCTGAGGGTTCGATACCTCTGTTTTTGTTCTTTTGTTTCAGTTTTCCTACGACTCTCGTAATATCTTTAAAATCCTTGGTGAAACTTTAAATATTATGTACTTTTGAACAGTTCAGAACTCCTTCATGATGTAATAATTAACGTATGTAAATATAAATAAATGGGTAGAATATCACTTTATTTGTAGTTATGTATGTCCCGACATGCCCGGAGGACGGGGCATCACAATTCCCAACCTATCACTGTGTCAGTCTTCGATGAATCCATTGATACTCCATCCCTCGATACCACATGTCCAAGAAATCTTACCTCAGGCATCCAACACTCACACTTTTCAAACTTTGCATACAGACGATGCTCTCTCAAAAGCTGTAGAACAATACACGTGTTCTTCATGCAACTCCCTCGTGGCTGAATAGATAAGAATGTCATCAACAAAAACAACCACAAAACTGTCCAAATACAGATGAAAGACACGATTCAACAAGCCTATGAATGTCACAGGAGCATTCATTAATTCGAACAGCATAATCAAAAACTCATAGTGACCATAACGAGTCCGAAAGGCGATCTTCGCTATGTCCACGTCCCTAATCCTCAACTGATGACACCCTGACCTCAAATCAATCTTCGAGAAGCCACTCGAACCCTTTAGCTGATCAAACAAGTCATCAATCCTCGGCATAGGATACTTATTTTTCACCGTTACTTGATTCAACTTCTGATAGTCAATACACAACCTCAAGGAACTATCCTTCTTTTTAGCAAATAAAGTTAAAGCTCCCCACGGTGACGTACTCAGACGTTTCCTTATCAAGCAACTCCTAAAGCTGTACCTTGAGTTCTCGTAACTCAGCCAGTGCAAAAAAATAAGATGGCATCAAAATAGGAGCAGCTCCCGGAACAAGATCGATAGAGAATTCTACCTCACGACTCGGTGGAAACTCAAACAGATTGTCAGGAAAGATATCTGGATAGTAGCAAACCACAAGGGGAAACTCTTCTTGAACCCCTACCACCTCATCCAACATGAGAGCAGAAAAGAAGAAACCCAGGTTCCCTCAGTTCCAATCAACACCGGGCATGGACACCAAACCCTCGTCCCAATCACCCACAAAACAAAAGCAATCACCCTCAGGCGTATAAATCAATACCCTCCGTCGATCGCAATCGATATAGGCACGATAGGTGGTCAGCCAATCCATTCCTGGGATGATATCAAACGTGGTCATATCTAAAATGATAAAATCAAACTCTAAATAACAACCCACGACCTCTAACTCACAAGATCTACAAACTTGTCCCAACACCACATTTCCACCAATTGGGGTCTCTACACACAACGTACTACCCAACGAATCTGTCTTCAACCCCAAAACAGATGCAAAAGTAGATGAAATAAAGGAATACGATGCTCCCATGTTGATAAGAACACTAGCACATGATCTATACACTAAGAAAGTAACTCTTATCACTGATGTATTAGCTACAGCATTAGGCACGATCGGTGCCTTAGAAGAACAAGGATCAGTAAGGGCATATATTTTACCCCGTGGGGCTTTAGTTTGTCCACCGTAGCCCTAGACTGTCGACTGCCGCACTAACTGTATTGAGCCACCAACGTCTGCAATCTCAAATGTCTATGCCATAGGCTGCTGATAAATCTGTCGTCCTTATTTGGGCAAAAAAACTGGTGCACCTACCGTGCTCTTTACACTCCCTCCTCGAGGACAGTTCTTATAAATGTGCCATGACTAGCCACATTCATAACAAACCGATGGCTCTCTCTCCCATGTGACTGAATGGGCCCTGAACTATAAAACTTCTTCCTTTACGGGCACTCCGACGCACAAATGCCCTGGCTGTCTACATTGATAACAAATGATCTCTCTCTACTCTGGCCTTCCCATCGAAGCCACTGAGGAAACTAATACAGAAAACTACTGCTGATATGATCCCGCGGTATGAGAACTCAGACCAGAAGTCTTCTGGCACTTGTCCCTATGCCCCTGAAATTGCGCACCACCTTTATCCTGCTAGTTTCTACCCTCTCTAGCCTTACGTGTCTCATTCAAGGTATTTTTGCACAGTAATGGCCGTCTCCACCAATTCTGTAAAGACACGCATCCTAAATGCTGCCACTCAATCTCGGATCTCGGGCCTCGAACCCCTTTCAAATCTCTCTGTTCGCAACTTATCTGTAGCCACAATTTCGTGTGCAAACCAGGGCAAGCTAATAAACACTTTCTTGTACTGAACCACAATTATCACTCCCTAGGGAAGGGAAAGGAACTCCTCACGGTAAAGATCTCTCGAGGACTTAGGAAAGTACTTCTCCAAAAATACCTTTGTAAAAGCATCTCAAGTGCCTCTCATAGTGGTTTTAGCAAACTTCCACCACTCATGGGCAACCCCTCTCAGCTGGAATGCAGCGAATGCAACTCTCAGATCATCCTCAACTATCTGTAGTGTATCCAGAATCCTAGACACAAGCTCCAACCATTTTGTGGCCACCTTGGGATTGGGGTCCCCGACAAAGGTAAGAAGAGGCGTCGAAACTCGAGCATTGCGACAGTTGCCCTCGGCTTGGGTACTCTCTGTTAGGGTTGGTATGCTGAAAATCATGTTCTTAGTATTTAATTTTATTTTTTAATAAAAATAATTTTTCATTTTATGAGAATTTTTATGAGCAATGTATGTGTATCATTTCTTTAATGTTATACATGGATATCCGATATTCTGTATAGTATTTTATCTGGTGTGTAGAGTACTACTTGCACACAGAAAATCAGATTTTAGGTTCTAGCAGAAAATAAGCTTTATGTTCACTGTTTAGATGGAAATTGACATACTGTCGATATGACTGTAGTACAGAATTTTAATAGGCCTGTCTTGGTTATGAAAAACAGATAATAGAGTCGTCTATTGTTTCGACTCTCTGTACTATTATACTTTGTGTGTATTGAATGAGACATTTGGATTAATTAATTTTATATTGACTATATAAATTAATTCACACCCTAGGTTATTATAAATAGTGCTTATCTTCTTAATCTTGAAATAATTATTGATTTGCGTATATTTAATATTCGTTATTTTGATTTATTAGAAGGTGCGATCTTATATGGGTCTATATTTCTGGTGAGTTGGATAGCGGTATTATTTATATGGCGAATATTAATTATTGACGGAATCCGCATCTCGAAAGATCAGGATTGACGATACCCCCTTAGGGAAGCTTATAAGTTTTGACAGGGCCAAACCCTACAGGTGGATTTAATTATCCAGCAGTCAAATAAGTTAAGCGGAAGGACTTAAAGAATATTAAGATATCGATTAAATTAAATTATCGGTAATTGAATTTAATTGACGGATATTAACAATTTTAATGTGGGGAGAAATGGTAAGCATTTAATAACAGGAGCTCAATGCTATATGGTCTTGAGATTATGGGTCAGAATGCAATTATAGTTCTTTAGTGGTGTGAACTGTAATTCAGTATTTTATGAAAATTGTAAAAACCGCTGCTGATTTTTCATAATTGCAGATACCGCTATGAGGTTTGCTTAATTACAGAAATCGCTGATACGTGTCTGTGTTCCACTGAAAGTTTTACTCATAATTACTTCCTAGGTCCCTACTGTAGCCCTATATATATATATGCGGGTAGGCTGAACCAATTTTATAATTTGTCTTTTAAGATTAAAGCAGTCTTGGTTCTGTCGGTACGAGTTCTCGGAGAATTATAACCCACACTATATTCAGAAATCGCATAAGAGAATATAGTAGATGATCTGACACGAGCTTCAACTCGGATTCAAATTGTAGTTGAAGATTCGACTGGTAAAAAGGTATTCTTCTATAACTTTAGATGCACGAGTTTTATTCTGATCGTTCGTCATCAAAAATTTTATCTAGAGCTCGTTTTGGCGATTGTCCGTCCAGTTATCTTTTTCGTTAATCGTAGAAAAAAATAAAAATCTTGGCAGTCTTACCTCCAACAATTGGTATCAGAGCCGTTTTGTTTTTTATTTTTTGTTTTCAGTTATTGGGGCCAGGTAGTTTTAAAATTGTTACTAACTTTGTTTTACAGGCGTTCTAATCCCGATTTTATGATCGTCATTTATTTTTCATGTTTAATTGTACAGTTTGAATGATGATTATTATTTTTAATCATGGGGGTTGACCGTGATAGATTGAATATGAGCCTTCGAGACATAGAGTCGATGTAATAACTAGTTTTATGTTTTTAAATATCTATTTAGATTATTTAAGAATAAGTTGAACATGTCCAAGAATATGAAGAACGGAGGCGGAACCAGCTGTGGTTTGGGTTTTAACGGGCCACAGATCGCGGTAAGTTTTTAATGGTTTTAAATAGTTTTTTTGGTGAATTTTTCTACAGTATTTATGTATAAAAAATAGTTTTTTGATGAAAGCAAATTAAAATGAATTCAAAGTTTTGCTCATCATAATTAACGGTTTTTTTTTAATTATGTAATTCTCAAGATTAAAATGGATTTCAACCCACTCGCTTTAATACTCAAAGAAAACAAACTAACGGGACTGAATTTTGTTGGCTGAAAATGTAACTTGGATATAACTTTAACTACAAATGATAATCCTTTAATATCCAAAAATGTGTTTGTTTCTGAAAAAAGTTCTTCCTCTGGGTTGAAATGCATGAAGAAGAAAAATGTTTAGAAATAGAAAGACACGATTTTTAGGGTAGTTAATATGCCATGGACAAGTGTGAAAATGCCAAAAGATAGATGTTTTTGTTGGAAATAGGGAGCCGTGCAGCGGGAAAAAAAAGGTTTTTGAATCGACGTCGTGACCGTAAAAAATGACGTATGCGATTTTCATGAAAAATGAAAATTATAATGATTTCAATAGTTTAATACCTTTATGAAACTTGTCGAAAAGTTTCAAGAAAACCCCAAATACAATGAAGATGATCTTGCAACCTTCTCACGTATGACCCGGACACACTACGACGATCTCGATGTGTGGGCGCCGATTCCTATCGAAGTGTTCTTCCTCCTTTTGGCTTCTTCTCACACCATAATCTCAAAAAAGGCAAAATAAATTAGTGCCAAAGAGGAGAAGGGGGCGGCGGCTACGTAGGAGTATTAGGGTTAAGGTTTGATTAATGAGCCTTCTTTTAGTATATATGAATATATCAAAATTATATTAAGTATATACTCTCTTTCCTAAAAGGTTATAAAGAGATATACTTAACATAAATAATCAATCCCCTCATCTCCTAGGGCCGCCCACTTAGGAAGTAAACCCTAGGTGTTCCAAATACCAAAACCGCCCCTCATTAATTTAATTTAATTCCCGAATGTTCCCGGCGGCAAAACTGGCATTCCAATTAAATTAAATAATTATCGAAATCAACAAGAAAAATATCTGTGCGTATTATGGGTTACGTGAGGGATCACGAGAAAGTATAGGACTCGGGCTAATAGTACGAGAAAATCAGATATCCCTAACTCTGTCCCCGAGTTAGATCCTTTCCTGTACGAATCAGAACTTATTCCACTAAAGATCCTGACTGAATTCCCAGCCCTAACTCAAATTATGTCTTGAGTTTCCAATTATCAAATGCACTGAATTCTCCCCACATTTAAGATATGAATTTCTGATAAATAAATTAGGTTACTAACAACCCGATTTAATTATCCTCTTCTCCTCGCAACCACACCGCTTAACTTTTTGATATACCAGATCCAAAAATCCACTGTACAAGTTTAGCATAATCAAACCTATAAGTAAAGCACACGAAGGAGAACTCCTCAACCTGAATCGGACGTGGTTTTCGTCAGCTGATTATCAATCATCGGACAAATAATGCCAGTACCCAACTCATCAGTATTGTTGATCTCATGGAG
>JAUMHN010377078.1:0-17071 GCA_032360265.1 Heliamphora ciliata
AGGGTGCGATCTTATATGGGTCTATATTTCCAGTGAGTTGGATAGCGGTATTATTTATATGAAAAATATTAATTATTAACGGAATTCACGTCTCAATAGATCGGGATTGACGATACCCCCTTAAGGATGCTTATAAGTTTTGACCGGGCCAAACCCTATAGGTGGATTTAATTATCCAGCGGTCAAATAAGTTAAGAGGAAGGGTTTAAAGAATATCAAGACGCCGATTAAATTAAATTGTTAGTAATTAAATTTAATTGGTGGGTATCGTGAATCTTAATGTGGGAAAAAATGGTAAGCATTTAATAACATGAGCTCAATGCAATAATGTCTTGAGATTATGGTTCAGAGTACAATTATAGTTCTTTAGTTGTGTGAACTGTAATTCAGTGTTTTATGAAAATTACAGAAATCGCTGTATGTCTTTCCATAATTGCAGAAACCTCTAGTAGGTGTCTGTGTTCCACTGGAAGTCTAACTTATAATTACTCCCTAGGTCCCTGCTGTAACCCTATATATTTGAGGGTAGGCTGAACCAATTTTTGATGATTTTTATTATCATTATTATGATATTATTTTTGTCTCTCAAAACTTAAATATATCGGGATTCTGCCAGTACGAGTTCTCAAAGGATCGCAGCTCACACTACGTTCGAGGATTGCATAAAGGAATACGGTAGAAGATCTGACAGGAGTTTCAACTCAGAATCAAGTTGTAGTTGAAGAATAGATCGACAAAATGTATTCTTCTAAATTAACTTTGGTTGCACGGGTTTATTTTTTATCGTTCGATGTCAAAAATTTTATCTAGAACCCGTTTCGGCGTTTGCCCGTCTAGTTAATTTTTTACTGAAAATCGTTTTACAAAAATAATGATCTTGGCATTATTGCTTCCAACAATACTATTATTATTATTTTAAATTTTATAATTGCTATCGCTTTCATTATTTATTTTGTTTTATTTATTTATTTATTTTATTATTATTATTATTATATATATATATTGGATAATCCTCTGAGTTGGGTGGTCATTTGCAATCCTAATTAGCATACTACCATTGCTAATAATACTCCTAAAAAGTTAATCCTTACAATCTACCCCCTTTAAAATAATTTTTATTCTCGAAATTTTGCATCGTATCTTCGCTCGTAAACAGTTGCGGGTAGTTCGCTTACATGGCATCTTCTCATTCCCAAGTTGATTCTTCAATCCCTCGATGTCTCCATAACACGTGTACGAGCGGAATAGTCTTCCCTCTGAGTACTTTGTCGCAGCGGTCGAGGATCTTCACCAGTCTTTTTTTTTTTGAAAGTCGCATCTTCATCGATCTGAATTTCTTCCCAATTGAGGGTGTGGGTCAGGTTAGGTTCGTATTTCCATAACATCGAGATGGGAAACACGTGAACATCTGCAAGTTGTGGAGGCAAAGCTAAACGGTAGGCTACTGCTCCAATTTTGGCTAAGATTTCGAACGAATCAATATATCTAGGTGATAACTTTCCTTTCTTCCGAATCGAATGACTCCTCGCCGTAGCTGGATCTTGCCGGAGTGCTGCTCGTTTTTCTTTTAGAATCTTAAGATAAACCTTTCTTTTTGGAGTTTTATTGGTCTCTTGCTCGGTTTTCATGTTAGTTCTTGGGTGTTGGGATTTCCAGTCGTTATGCTGCCAGTATAGGCCCAACAAGGGCATGTTTCTGTTTCGGTTGTTATATTGCTCGTGGTCAGCTATTTTGGTGTTTGAAGTGTTTGCTACCTGTTATCGGGGTTTTTTTCGAAAAGTATCCGATACTAGTGATTCTATTTTTAAGGTTATCAGGTTTTGCTTCAGGTCTAGATCATTGAGTCAGAAGGTTCATATCCAGTGCGTATTTGTGCTCAATCAGAAATCAGAAGGCTTTACAAAATTTTAGAACAGATCACAGAACAATTTGAGATGGCCGAGAATGAGCTGAATCTGACAGCCTTAATGAGGGTAATTACTGATATACAGAGAGCCGTTGAGCAGCATACCCAGGCTCAGGTGCAATGTCAGGCACAGATCTGGGTGATTCAGGCCCATTTACCAGTACTGAAATGGTAATGGGGAAGACTTTTGAGATGACAATTAGATTCCCGATGGACCGCAAGTTGTTCCACCACCACCACGAATCCCTCATCAGGTGATAATTGAGGAAGAAAACACTACTCAATCCAGAGAATCTGCAATGGTTGAGAAGATCGACCAGATGGAGAAGGTCCTTAGAAAGGCTAAGAGAGCCGAGGAATATATGCTCGATGTAGGGGGACTCTGCCTGTTTCTAGATGCCAAGCTCCCGGATAAGTTTAAAATGCCTGATATGAAAAAATTTGATGGAACCGAAGATCCCAAAATTCATCTGCGAATGTATGTAGGTACCCTGTCGCCAATGGGAATTGATGACCAACTGAAGGCCCATCTCTTTCACCGATCTCTTTTTGGGGCAACCCAGAAATGGTTACTCTTCCTCGATGTAGCAAATATCAGAACCTGGGAGGACATAGTTATGGCATTTGTCAGCCATTACAGTTATAATGTCCAGCTAAACGTGACTACCAGGGAGCTTGAGACGACCTGCCAAGAGAGTCGGGAATCGTTCGTAGATTTCCTGACACGTTGGAGAGGAAAGGAAGCTAAGATGACCAGTCGACCAATTGAAAAAGAGAAAGTCAGAATTGTGGCAAAGAACCTGCAGTCTCCGCTGAAGCGGTATCTGATTACACAACTACTGTCCACCTTTGAGCAACTGTTCGACGCAGGTGTTCAGATAGAAAGTGTAATCTAGTCTGGTGAGATCAATGAGGCCGAGCCGAGCCAAAAGCCAAGAAAACCTTACCCATCCAACAACCAAAACCATCCCACCTCTTCCACTAACCCCGCATCTCGCTCTAACAAGGTGAATTTGCTAAACCCCCAATGAGATCGATCGAATTCTTCACCTTCATCACCTCCTCCCAGAAACAACCAGCCGTCGCAGCCGAAAATGCTAAGGAGAGTTTTCACTCTCCTTAATATCTCTCTGACCACGGCCCTGAATCGATTTATCGAGAAATGAATGATAAAGCTTTTTTATCCAATGGTGCATCCTAATCCTTTACCGCTACGCTACGATCCACCTAATATTATGCATACCATCAGAGCCACGGACACCCAACTGACAACTGTCTGAGACTCCGCCATGAAATTCAGGATCTCATTGACAGTAAGGTTATCTCACCACCATCTGCACCGAATGTCACAACTGATTTTTAGATTCTTATAATTTGCATGGTTTGAGTCTCGAGTTAGAGTCGGAGTCTTGTAAGTTTTTCTTTATTTTGATCAGTTGGATGTCAAGTCCGAGGGCACGCCGGTCTGTGCACCCTCTTCTTTTGCTTTTAGTTTTGTAATCCTTATTCTCTTTGATATCAATGAAATAAACGAAGGTTCTGATTATTCTGCTTTGCTTGATTTATTTTGAACGCTTTATGATGATTTTGAATTCGAAGGGGATGCCCTCGAAGAATTAAAAGCTTTAATAAAAAAAGAAGAAAAAATGCGTACCCAACCAATAATTGAAGAAACTTTATCAATAAATCTGGGTAATGAAATTAACACACAAATTGTCCAAATTGGTTCTTCTTTATTTTCAATTGAACGTGAACAATTAATGACTTTATTAAAGGAATTCAAAAACGTTTTTGCATGGCCATATGAGGATATGCCCGGTATTGATCCCGAAATTGTCCAACACCGTATTCCTTTGTACTCCGATGCCAAACCGGTCCAACAGAAATTGAGAAGGATACGACCAGAATGGGCTCTGAAAATCAAAGAAGTCACCAAGCAGATCAATGTTGGATTCCTTATGGTAATCGTGTGTCCGAAGTGGGTGGCCAACATTGTGCTAGTCTCGAAGAAGGATGGACGCATCAGTGTCTGTGTGGATTTTTGAAATCTCAACAAGGCTAGTCTGAAGGATGACTTTCCACTGCCGCACATTGACGTCTTGGTAGATAGCACAGTGGGACACGCTCTTTTATTATTTATGGATGGTTTCTCTAGATGAACCCCGAAGACAGAGAGAAGACGACATTCACTATACCTTGGGGCACCTATTGCTATCGCGTGATGCTAGGGACAACCTATCAAAGGGCTGCCACTACCTTATTGCATGATATGATACATAAGGGAGTTGAGGTGTATGTGGGCGACATGATTGTTAAGTCCAAAGATCGAGACGGCTATATCATAGCATTGTAAAAATTCTTCAAAAGGATCAAGAAATATAAGATGTGGCTCAACCCATAGAAGAATGGCAGAGGAATCGGATGAAGAGCTTCTCTTATTCAATGAAAGAAAACTACAAACACTGCTCCACATATTAGGGTATCAAAGGAGGATAGCTAGAGCGTTCAATAAAAAAATTCAAAACCCGTGATCTAGAAGAAGGTGACTTGGTTTTTAAGGAAATCAGGGCTCTAGTTTTTTATCCAAGGGGTAAGTTCAAGCCGAACTGGTCTGGGCTATTTCTAATCAAAACCATTATGACCAGTGGCGGTGTAATCATCATGGATCTGGATGGAAAATACGTTCTCCACTCCGATCAACTTGGACCAGCTCAAAAAGTACTACCCTTGAGAGAAAAATAAAATAAAATAAAAAGCTCGTTAGGTTAAAAACCAAAAAGGGGGCCTAGGCAAAAGTTAGAGAAGCCCGCAAGGACGAAAATTCAAAAGGGCAACCTTGACAAAAGTTAGGACATCATAAAAAGAGAGTGTTAATACCTGAGAGTCAACCGAGCCCGAACTACGTTACGGCCTGATTTCACTTTTTGGGATACGTAGGAAGGTTCTTTCAAAAAGTCTGGCCACCTTATTTGTTTTAGCCATCTTTGAATTCAAGTAATGATCATTGTAAATTTATCTTTGAGTTTTGATAATAAAGTTGTTTAATTACAAGAATTAAAAAATTTTAAATAATTAAAAACATTTTTCAGATAAATGTGGGATTTTCATTATTTCAACTGTAATTACAAGGTTTTAAAAATAAAGGGCGGGCATGCAAATTTCAAACTCTAAATAAAGAAAAAAACTACAAAATCTTAAAAGCAAAACAGATATCTCAGATCTTCCTTCTCTTTGCTACTTGTTCTTCTCCCTCTTCTCCTGTTCTCTTTTTCTTGAACCAGCCATGCCTTGTACTCCTCGGTGAGCTCAGTGTGGGACAGCTCCTGCATCTTTATCAGTGAACGAAATGGCTAAGCCTCTCGATACTATGCCAGAAATGGGGCCTGAAGGGAAGATGAATACATACGACCCCGTACGCCGTGATATATGACCTGACCTCAACCAAACTACCTCATGATCCTGTGTGGATAGTGAAGGTGGACAGCCACAGACTAATCAGCAAAACATTTGGATGGTATATAGTGGTCAAAGTCATAAAAGGGATCCGCCACTAGGAGCACTGCCAAGTGATGTCTCCTCTAGTCAGCGAAGAAAGATATTGCCTCCAAGTTGCCTCGGTAGTGCATATTGGGTAAAAAGGACGATAGATAAAGGCAGCAGCGTTGTGCCCATTCGAAGCCAATTTTTATAAAAGATTTATCTTCTCTATTAGCCAGATCTGAAACGAGAGAAAAGAGATTAGAATCGAGAGAAATTAGTAAAATAAGAGATATGTGGGAAAATAAAAAGAGATAGTGGAAAAAGGAGAGAATAGGGATAAAATTCGAGAAAAATTAGCAAAAGGAGAGAAAAGCGAAGAAAGGAGAGATTTGAGTTTCACCTTGGAGAAGCAGAGGATTACCGACAAAAGATGTGGTTACATCCCGGTGGATAGCATCTAGACCAATCAGGGTCTTAGCCAAAACTAGGGGCAAGAAGTCCTTCCCTGCCCTTATTTTCTTAGTAATGTCTACTAGAATAGTGCTAACCCAGCCATCACAGAAAACAAGAAGGTACCAGGCAAGCAGACAGATACACAGAATATAACGGGGCCGTAACTGAAAGCTGAAGTCACCAAGGGCACCGGCAAGGTAGAATTTGTGTCTAGTAAATCCCCATGGACGAAGAAAGAAACCTTCTGGCTAGTTACACCATAAAGACGCATGATCTACTTCTTCGCAGAGATGAACATGGAAGGTATTGCCACAAACTACCGTGGGACGAGATCAAGAATGGTGGTGAACTCCTCCACAGTGGGGCATAACTCTTCAAGGCCAAAACGAAAAACATAAGCCCGTGGATCCCAAAAGCTGTGTATTAGCCCATTGTAATGGCTCGTTGATCCAAGCCCTAGTGCGCTAGGCACCCTCTTCCAAATCCTAGTCATATGCGAAGCGTTGTCTAGGTCCTAGGTTCGTAAGATGACCCTTAGGTTTTCTAAACCCTGGTGCACCAGGTAAACTTTGCAAAAATCCTAGTCATATGCGACGCATTGCCTAGGTTCTAAATTTAGAAGGTGCCTTAGGTTTTCTCCAAACCCTAGTCTATAAGGCGTTTAGATCCTAAGTCTAGAATGTGTCTTAGATTTTCTCTAAACTCTAGTCCATAAGGCGTCTATGCCCTAAGTCCAGAAGGCGTCTTAGGTTTCCCAAGCCCTGCTTCTCAGGCACCCTAAGTTCAGAAGGCGTCTTAGAATTTTCAAGCCCTGCTTCTCAGGCACCCTAAGTCCAGAAGGCGTCTTAGGTTCCCCAAGCCCTAGTGCGCTAGGCATCCTATGTCTCAAGCCCTGCTTCTCAAGCACCCTAAGTCTAGAAGGTGTCTTAGGTTTCCCAAGCCTAGTGCGCTAGGCATCCTATGCCCTGCTTCTCAGGCACCCTAAGTCCAGAAAGCGTCTTAGGTTTTCCAAGCCCTAGTAATCTAGGCACCCTAACAAAAGGCGTCTTAGGTTTCTCAAGCCTTACTTCTTAGGCACCCTAAGTCCAGAAGGCATCTCAGGTTTTTCAAGCCCTGCTCCCCAGGCACCCTAAGCCCTACTCCCCGGGCACTTATGTTATGATTGTTTTCTATGTGTTTTTAATGCCTATATAATGTGTTTATTTGCCTATTTTTGGGATTTAAAAATAGTTTTAAAATCTTGACTCGACTTTTTAATTATGTTTTCTCTCGTTCTCGTCCCGAGTTTTTAGGTCTTAACTCGACCTATTAATCCGTGGTGTTTTCCCCGATAAAAATAGTTTTTAGTCTTAACTCGACTTTTAATTATTTTTGTCCCGTGCTCGTCCCGAGTTTTTAGGTGTTGACTCGACCTATTAATTCGCGGTATTTTCTTTGATAAAAATAGTTTTAAGTCTTGACTCGACTTTTAATTTTAGGTCTTGACTCGATCTATTAATTCGTGGTGTTTTCTCCGATAGAAATAGTTTTAAGTCTTGACTCGACTTTTACTTATTTTTGTCCCATTTTCATTTTGAATTTGTTGATCTTGACTTGACCTATTGATATGTAGTTTGCTCTCCACTAAGAATAATTGTAAGTCTTGACTCGACTTTTAACTATCCTTATCCCGTTATCGTTCTGAATTTTTGGGTCTTGACTCAACCTATTAATTCATTGTTACTTTTTTGGTTAAAATAATTTTTAGGATCTTGACTCGATCTTTTTAATTATTTTATCCCCAACTGAGTTCTTAGATCTTAACTCGATCTTTGACTTGTTTGACTGATTGTGCCCCCTTTAGATTTTGACTCGATCTTTAGGGTATTGTTTGATCATACCAGTATCTGCATCATGTTTTGCATCTTGCATCTGTGCATTTGCCCTAGGAATTACGTTTTGGTCTGATCCCTTGCAAAGGGGTACACAGGTAGCTCGATGAAAATTCGAGTACGACCAGCATCATATGCATGCTTGCGTGTTTGTGGCCTAAGATTAACGCTCAGTCAAATGAATGTTGTCTCTAGGTCTTTGACATTGCTCATATCATGCGTTGCTACGCAAGTTGTGTCAAAGAGGGGCAACTGTAGACACCCCAATTTGACCTCGCCTAATCTTAGATTGGTCCAGGTGTTTCGATGATGAAATCAAGTGGAATGGTGCTTTAGAATGATCATCGAAAAATGATCCAAGCTCAGTACCCCAACCAGATGATCAAATCCTTCAAACCAGTGAACCCACTGTGTCCAACCCTTGAGTCGCTAATTTTGAACTGTGGGACCGCCAACTTTGATTATTGCGATCGTTATAAGAACCTCTTAGAAACCCTAGAAAAGACAGCGATCGCCATCTTCAAACCTTGGGGTCGCCAACTCGGTTATCGTGACCGCCATAAAAAACCCTTAGAAACTTGCTTTTTGTGGCGACCGCCAACTCCAAAAATCATGATGTGTCCTAAAATGTGCCAGCATCTCATTGGTTACTGAACTCTATAATATCGTACCTCTGGTATGTTTTTTGGGACAGATTTTGAGAGAGGGGTACTCTGCCAAAGTACTAAGAGAGTACTGAGAGAGAACGAGTCTTGACGCCGACACCCTGTTGTTTTGTCAAAGTACGAGTCTCAGTACATTGATACTCTGCCAAATTCTTGATTCATTGACTGGAATTGGAACATTCCACAAGGATTGAATTAATCGCCATTTTTTGACTTGAGGATTCACCCGGATTGTAGCGATTTAGGTATTTTAGCTAGATCCCAGACCTTTCTTTCTCCATTTCTTCTCTTTTGGAGTGGTCGAGTTAACTTCAATCCTTTATGATACTTGTGTAGTGATCTAACTATTCTATTTAGTTTGTTGAATTGTAAGCATGTGATTACCCATGATAAGTATGATTAGTTTAGGTTAATTTGATTGATTTTTGTCACCATCCAAGTAATCTTAATTTCACTTTGTCCACATTGCACATTTACACCAAGTATATTATTAATTATACCATTAATTAAAATAGTGCCAACATGCTCCACGGTTGTGATTTCTAATATCACTACTGTTATATTTAGGCACTAACATCTATGCTGTCGTAATCATTAACATTACGTTCTCATATTATATTCTCTTTGTTATGTGCGTAATTATTGCATTTCTATGTAATAATTGTCACATTCTTGTTTTGTTTTAGTTTAATTTTGGTTCCATAGCATCCTTTTACTACTTATCACATTTTGTTGGTTTTTAGTATGTGATTGGCAATAAAACCTTTAGTTTATTTAACATCTAGAGAATTTTAGGATATATATTTTTTTCTTTCTTGAAGCCATATTATGCTTATTTTAGGATATTGCATGTGGTTATCTTTATGTGATAAGGTTTGGATTTAATGAATTTTGATGTACATCTCTTCATTTGATATCATGTTTAGGATAGTTTAGGTTATTTAGTGATATTGCATGCGGTTTGCTCCATATATCATTTAATTAGAAATTGCATGCCGTAGGATTTAGAATTTTTCTTTTGCTATTTGTTTCGTTTTGGCGTTCCATATACATAGGTTATGTATTTTCCTATCTTGATTTTGAATGTTCTCTCTTTATCTCCATAGCATCCTTTTACTACTTATCACATTTTGTTGGTTTTTAGTATGTGATTGGCAATAAAACCTTTAGTATGTTTAACATCTAGAGAATTTTAGGATATATATTTTTTTCTTTCTTGAAGCCATATTATGCTTATTTTAGGATATTGCATGTGGTTATCTTTATGTGATAAGGTTTGGATTTAATGAATTTTGATGTACATCTCTTCATTTGATATCATGTTTAGGATAGTTTAGGTTATTTAGTGATATTACATGCAGTTTGCTCCATATATCATTTAATTAAAAATTGCATGCCGTAAGATTTAGAATTTTTCTTTTGCTATTTGTTTCGTTTTGGCGTTCCATATACATAGGTTATGTATTTTCTTATCTTGATTTTGAATGTTCTCTCTTTGTCTCCATTTTCTATATTTGCATGCACTTGAGAAATCTAATTAAGAACCAATGATGATTAGTAGAGGCCAAACTTACTGTTAAGCGAACGGGGTGCCTAGCACCTTCTCCAGTTCGTACCTTAGGCCCTGGACCCTTATTTTCTCTAGTTACCATTTTAAAGATTAGTGGCTTATTTTATTTTCTTAATTTTTCTCAAAAATCAAGTGGCGACTCCATTTTTCACAAAAAAAAGGTTTTCAAAATTTAGTTTTCGAGGTGTTAAAGTATTTTCTACACATTTCTTGAATTTTCTTGTTTTTGAAATAAAACCCTAAATCTCGGCGCCACACCATTTAAGAGAAAGGAACCTTTTTTAATGAACCAAACATATCTTTGGCACTTACGTCTAGGTTATATTAATATAAAAATGATAAATTACTGGTAGAAGATGGATCTTTGAGTTCATTGGAAGTGGAGATACTTTTAGTCTGTGAATCCTGCTTGGAGGGTAACATTACCAGAAAGACGTTTTCGACTAAAAGTTATAAAGCTAAAGAACAGTTAGAACTGGTTTAGTCTGACTTATGTGGACCTATGACTATCTGGAATAGATGAGGTTTTGAGTATTTTGTCACTTTTATTGACGATTACTTAAAGTATGGATACATTTATTTGATGCACCGTAAGTCTGATTGTTTTGAAAAATTTAAAGTATTTAAGGCGAAAGCAGAGAAGCATCTGGAGAAATGTATCAAGATACTTTGGTCTGACCATGGTGGCGAGTAGCTCTTTTGAGAGTTTAGGGATTATTCAAACTTACCCAATTTGTTTTAAGGATTTGCATTAGAGACAACAGCTTATATTCTGAATTTAGTACCTTCTAAGTCAATATTTTCTACTCCCATAAAATTGTGGACCGGGTGCAAGCTTAATCTAAGACATATTCAAATTTGGGAGTGTCAGCACATGTGCTGAAAGGAAACATAGATAAGTTGGAACTAATAACGAAAGTATGTTTCTTTTTTGGATATTCCAGGGAAACGAAAGGTGATTTATTTTATAATTCTAAGAATCAAAAGGTTATTGTTAATGTCATTACCTGATTCTTGAAAGAGGATTATATAATTGACCACAAACCCAAAAGTAGAATTGTTTTGAAAGAGCAAAGAGGAAATACCAGTAGTATGGTAGAAGCGCCACGGGGAGGTGTCATCAATATCCTATTGCCTCGTCGTAATAGGAGGATTATAAAGACACGTGTAGATCTTGAACCAGATCAGGGTACTACAATTAACATGCCGATTTCACGACCAAAGGAGCATGTGGGTAATGGTGCACAGGGTTCAAAATCAGCACAACGTGTCACTGCTAGTACACAGATGCAGGTAGTGCCTCGTCTTAGTGGGAGGGTTGTTTGTCAACCCGATCGGTATATGTTCTTGGGAGAGTCTTTTGACAGGATCCCGAAAGAATTGGATACTGAACCCTGTAACTATAATGAAGCACTCCAAGATAAAGATACAGAATTATGGCAAAGTGCTATGAATTCAGAGATGGAGTTTATGTACTCTAATTAGGTCTGAAAACTTGTAGAACCACTCGAATGGATAAAACCTATTGGATTCAAGTGGATCTATAAGAGGAAAGGAGGAGTAGACAGGAAGAGAAAACCTTCAAAATTAGGCTTGTTGCAAAATGATTTTCTCAAAAAGAAGGGATCAATTATGAGAAGACCTTTTTGCCGGTAGCTATTCTTAAGTCTATTCGGATTCTCTTATTTATTGCGGCTCATTTCGATTACAAAATTTGACAAATGGATGTTAAGACAGCTTTTCTTAACGAAAATCTTGACGAGTGTATCTATATGGTACAACCAAATGGTTTTATAGCAAATGGCCAGGAGCATATGTTGTGCAAGCTCAATAGATCCATTTGTAAACTTAAGCAGACATCTAGGTGTTGGAATACTCGGTTTGATTATACCATTAAATCTTATGATTTTGATCAAAGTCCTGACGAGTCCTGTAAGTACAAGAAGCGTGATAGAAGCGTGGTAGTGTTTCTAGTACTTTACATGGATGATATTTTGCTCATCGAAAATGATGTGAGGGTATTATCTTCAGTGAAGGTATGGTTATCCGACTAGTTCGATATGAAACACTTGGGAGAAGCCAGTTACATCCTATGGATCAAGTTTATGCGAGATCAGAAACAGAAGATATTGGGCTTATCACAAGCTACTTATATCGATACAATTCTTACTCGTTTTAGCATACAAGATTCTAAAAAATAGTTTCTTTCTTTCAGGTATGGAATCATTCTATCCAAGGATTAGTATCCTAAGATACCTGATGAGATAGAGAAGATGAAGGCGATTCCTTATGCTTCAGCAGTAAGAAGCCCCATGCATGCTATGCTTTGTACTAGACCAGACATCTATTTTTTCATTGGCATGATTAGTAGATATCAATCTAATCCGGGGTAAAAGCGTTGGACAGCGGCAAAACATATAATCAAGTACCTAAAAATGACTAAGGATTATATGTTGCTTGCCAGGTAGATGGTCTAGTACCTTTGGGGTACACAAACTCGGATTTTCAGTCACATAAGGATTCTAAAAAATTTACCTCGGGATATGTGTTTACCTAGGAGGTGGAACATATCGAAAGTAAATATCACCCTATATGAGAGATCGTATAAAAGGGTGATGTAGTCATAGCCAAGATTGCATTGGCAGACAACTTTGAAGATCGTTTTACAAAATGCTTACCAGCTATGACTTTTAACAGTCATGTAGAGGGCATGGGAGTTAGATATATGGCAACATGATTTTGAGTATAAGTGGGAGATTGTTAGGGTTGTATACTAAAAATCATGGTTGTTTATTTAGTATTTTATTTTACTTTAAATAAAATTAATTTTTTTTATAAGAATCTTAATGAGCAATGTATGCATTTCATTATTTATTTGATGTCATGCATGAATGTCTTTTATTCTACATAGTATTTAATCTGGTGTGTAGAGTTCGATTTGCACACGAAAAATCAGATTAAAGGTTCTTGTGGAATATAAATTTTTGGTTCACAGTTTTGATGAAATTGGACAAACCATCGGTACAACTATAGTACAGAGTTTTAGTAAACTTGTTTTGCTTGCAGGGAATAGATAATAGCGTCGTCTATTGTTCGGACTCGATATGCTAGTACACACTTTGTGTATTGAACAGGATCACACTAGGGTAATTAATTTTATACTGATAATATAAATTAATTCACACCTCATGGTTATTATGAGTACTTATACTCTTAATGCCGAAATAATTATTATTTGCGTATAATTAATATTCGTTATTTTGATTTATTAGATAGTGCGATCTTGTATGAGTCTATAATCCCGGTGAGTTGGATAGCAATATTAATTATATGGTAATATTAATTATTAACGGAATTTACGTCCCGAAAAATCGGGATTGATAATCCCTCCTTAAGAAAATTTATAAGTCTTGACCGAGCAAAACCCTACAGGTAGATTTTATAATCCGATAGTAAAATAAGTTAAGCGGAAGGGTTTAAATTTTTTTTGAAGAAGCTGATTAAATAAAATTGTCAGTAATTTAATTTAATCGGTGGATATCTGTAATCTTAACGTAGGGAGAATAAATAAATATTTAATAACAGGAGTTTGAATATTACGATTTTGAGAATAAGGCTGGGGGTGCAATTATATTTCTTTAGTGGAATGAATTATAATTTATATTTTTATGAAATTGCTTTTGGGTTGAGACATGATTTTATAATTATATTGGAAGCCTATGTCTTATTTACTCTACAGATTTTTGCTGTAACCTATATATATGCTGTTATAAAACCTAACGCCAATTAATTTTATTAATTTGTCAGTTAGCTTGTTGGCTAGGGTTTCCACATGTTTGAAACCCTAAGTCAAGTTAAAGAAGGTTTTGAAGAACACGATAGATCAAAACCCACACTTTGTTCGTGTTTAGCATTCGGGAATACAATAGAAGACTTGTGCCGGAGATTTGATTAGTAGTCAAAAATCGCGACGGATCATTGACTAAAAATTGTTGTAGCAACCGAAATCATCCAACCAAATTTCGAAAGATATAATCCTAAAACTAGTTTTAGGAGTATTATCGAATTTTATTTTGATTGTTCGATATCAAAATTTTTAATTTGGAGCATGTTTCAGAGTTTGCCCATCTGAATATTTTTGACTAAAATCATAGACATAATTTTAGGATCTTAGTAGTTTGCCCCAACATGAGGGGATCATGCCGAAAAAACTCTGGCGCCCCTTATAACCATTCTTTGGCATTTTAATTTATAATATAGAATTTATAAAATTTAATTTATTAACTTATTTTTTATCCTTTTAAAATTCTTTATTTTAATTAATTGTTTTTTTTACTTTTTGTACTTGTATCGATGTGAGTAGTCAAAAAATATAATAGTTTAACTAAATAACGAAAAATATTTATTAAAAACAAAAATAAATCAAATAAAACTAGAAAAAAAAACAATTATTCCAAACAAGGCATAACATGGAGAATCAGGACCTATCCAGATAAAACCCATCTGGCATCCAACAATGTATATCAATTTCCAGGAGATCGCATCACAACCCTTTTAATAAATTGACAAAGTTAACCTTCGGGTTCTTCCCCTCAGAGGAGGCTTCTCCTGCCAATTTGGATCGATATCGGGGTAGAACTGTAAAAGACAGAGAACGAACAACATAAAAGAAATATGACCGTTGGAGACCGACTTCAAAAAGCCAGGCGATTTCCAAAATCTCGTCGTTATCATTTAAAATCCATTTTTCATTCAAATCCAAGTACTTAGAATTATTGGATTCCCCCATAAATGCATGGAATCCGATACGATGGAAAAGCCTTGAAAGCAGTCGCGGATGCACAGAGGGGCCAGGGGACTGTGAGAGAGAGAGGGGCTGAGTGTGGGAGAGGGAGAGGGAACTAAGTTACTAACCCTAACGAGCAGTGGCGCCGACGAGCGACGAGCGACGACGAGCGAGACAGAGCGTGAGGCGCCGACGAGCGACGACAACGAGCCCAAGGCGTCGACGGCGAGGCGAGGCGATGCGACGAGGCGAGTCACGGAGTCAGGCGACGACGGCGACTGCGACTGGCGACGACGACGGCGGTCGGCGACTGAGAGGTACGGCTGCTAGTTGCTAAATCTCATCTCATCTCTATCCTTGGCAATCTTTCTCTTCGGGCTTTTTCCTGTATGGTTTAAGAATTTTAAGAGTTTTTTTCTTTGTCCAAAAAAAAAAAATCTCCTTTTCTTTTCTAAATAATTAAGGGTACCATACTCGTGGGCTGTGCAAATTTGTGTTTTTTTTTTTTTTGTTATGTTTGATTTTTTTGGAGGTGTTATACTTAGAAGTTTTTTTTGTTCAGTAAATTTAATTAAGAAAAAATATTAAAGCGTTGCGTTGGTATTGAAAATTGTGATTAGCAATTTGGCATAGTAGCTGCCTTTGTGATAACAAATTCACGAAGTTTTTGTGATAAATTATTTCGCGGTTGATTTAGTTATTTACAATTGATGCTTTTTTATGATTTGATTTAACTATTTACAATTGTGAAGAATCGATTGCGAAAACAAATGGGTGATCAATGGATGAACGACAGTTTAGTAGTTTACATATAGAGATGTTTTTTATACGACAGTTTAGTGGTTTACATATAGAGATGTTTTTTATAGAGTTAGCAATAATACTGTTATGAAAAATTTTCAAAATGTAAAAATTCGTTGCGGTTAATTGTAACAAAAAAAAATTGTAAAAATACATATTGTAATTTTTTATTTATCATGAATATTTATGTTTTTGTTCCCCTTAAAACCAAATTCCTGACTCCGCGAACAGTTGACACTGCGGAGGAATCGAAGTCCAGTAAAAGCTTCTGATACATACCACTCGTTTCTCTCTCACTCTTTCTATCTCTTTGGTTTGGTTGGGATATGCACTTCATCTGAGAGAGACAGAGAGAGAGAGGAAGAGAAGAGAAGAGAAGAGAAGAGAAGAGAAGAAGAAGAAGAGGTGGATGAGGTTGATGGCGAAGCGAAGTGCGAAGGAGATGACAAGAGAGGGGGCGGAAGGGGAGAGAGAGGATTGCCATCCCTATTCATTTCATGTCTCTGGACCTCGCAATGTTTCTTCCCCAAACTGGAGAGACCTCATCAGCTCTAGTTGGTCAGTGCTTTCCCACTATTTCTCTCTCTCCTCTCTCTCTCTCTCTCTCTCGCTAAACACATACACACATCTATATTGGTCCTGTTTGAGCTAAATTCTTTTAATTTTACTTATTTATTTTTTGTTATTTTTAAACTTTTTTTAATTTTTGTTTGAGATTTTTTACTTTTTCGAACCGACTCGATGTGATGAAACCGAAAAAGTAAAGAATTTTGATTGAAAGAAAAAAACTTTTTTGGGAAAAACCATAGTTTCTGTGAGGTTTGAAAATTGAAAATTGAAGGGTGTACTGCTGAATAAGAAATGGTAAATTTACTTGAGTTATGTGCACTAAAAACGAAAATAAATAACATAAAATTTGGCTTATTGGTGTATTTTGACTTATTTTTGTCTTTTTCTGAACTTTTTATATATTTTGATCTCAAGATTTTTATTTTTCCAGCCTATCTCAATGAAAAGAGTCAAAAAATATAATAATTTAATTAAACGATAAAAAAATTTATTAAAAACAAAAATAAGCTAAATGAAATAAGTAAATAAGCAACTATTTAAACGGCGTCAATTATATTATGTTTTATAACACTCTCGGAATTTGTGTGTTTGGAATTTCAATAAGATTGTATTGGTTGAAGATTGTTTGAATTTATCGAAATATTTTAACTTGATCTGATTCATTCAGCTCGGCCTTTTAGATCTTCTGGTGCGTCCAAAATATTTACAAACTTAAATCGGAAGCAATGTTCATGAATTATCTTTGGTAGTTCAAAGTATGTACAAATTAAAATGTGAAACATCCATCAATGCAGACACTAATGCAAAAAGAATTTCGATTCCGTTTTTTTTTAGTGAATGAAGGTTGAGGATTAATGTCATTGTAACAAAAACTCAATGTTCTATTATGAGCAAAGAACTACGAGATTATGTTAGTTAAACGAATGAGCAAAAATGGATTGTATAACGAAAAGTCTTTATAATGGTGGG
>JAUMHN010377188.1:0-17070 GCA_032360265.1 Heliamphora ciliata
CTAGAGAGAGAAACCCGTGAAACCCTAACCCCTCCTCTCTACTCTTGAAGATTGAGGCTGGATTGAGAGCAACGAAGGATGAAAATCAAGTTTTGGAGCAAGGAGGTGGAAGATGGAGCATCAAAGAGGCAAGAACACCAAACACCCAAACCCTAGGAGGGAGAAATTGGAGGATTTCAAGCTTTTGAGAAAATCCAAGGTAGGATCTAGATTCTATTGCATGTTTTCGTTGATTTGGGTTGATATTTTGTTTATATACAAAAAAAATTGAGTTAATTTCATGTATGATGGATAGATTAAAGGGTTTATGTGTGTATTGCAGTGGGTTGGATGGAAATGGAGGTTTTTGAGAAATGACAAACCATGATTTAGAGAAATTTTTGCATAAAAAGGCTATATGAGATTTGAATCCAATGTTTTTGTGGTGGAAATTGAGATTTGAGACATGTTTGATGAAGGGTTAAGGGTTTTGAAGTTAGAAACTCTAAACAGGGGAGTTTTGGGATTTTCTTGGGCGATAGCACTCTCGAGCAGAGCCCTGTTCGCTCGAGCGCTCAACTGGCAAAGAGAGAGTTGAGCGCTTGAGCACCCAATGTCCGCTCGACCAGACTGGCTGCACATGGCCAACTTCTTTTTATCATATCTCCCACATCCGGACTCTGAATGGGGTCATTTTTGTACTCAAATCGAAGCTCTAGAAGTCCTCTTTCCAACAAGACTACTCTCACAAGAAAATTATTTTTGTAGAAAAAGTTATGATTAAAATAGTGAGGGTATGTCAAATTTTCTTAATCATTTTTCTCCCGTTTTTGGCCAAAATGCTTTTAGAAAGGATATCTTCATCAATATTGAACCTTTTCCTCAAATTTCTTATCCCTTGGGCTATGGATTTACCTACCTCACTATGCTTGGGTTGGGATGCTAGTATCATACTGATTGGTGGTGTTTGCGATAAAAAATGGGTTTTTGACGTGTAACTAAAATCTTGAAAATAGTATGGGTGTGGGAAATTATGGACTATGTAGTGACATGGTTATCATTTAAGAGTTTAAGCTTTGGAGCGAAAACACGGATTTTAACTTTTATATACATGTATATGCATATGATGGATGCATTCCATTTTCTTCACACTTCATAATTTCAAAGGAATTCAATTTTGTGTTATTGGTGCATTATGAGATTAATGAAAGAAATATGATTCATGAAAGGTTGTGTCTTGGAACTTATGATGCATTTAGTTTGAAAAGAGAGATTGAACACTAAAATCGAATGTGATTTGACAATGAAATGGGAAAGTTAAAATTGGAATTAAAATGATAATGTGTAAAAATGATTGGGAGAGGAACCAGTTGTGGGTTGGACTCCTGAATTTTTGTGAAAAATGAACAAATAATAAACCGTATGGATTGATGTGAGACATTGTACCATTTCATTTTGATATGTATGCATATTCGATGTTTTTCAACACATTTTGGCATTTTTACTTTAATATGCTTATATGCGTTTTGATGCTTGTTGTGGTTTAAATAAGCATGCGGGGTGGGACTCGGGGACTGTGGGAAGTTACGATGTGAATTTTAAAATTTTAAAGAAAAAGATATTTTGAAGGGCCTATAAATATCTGGAGTTAAATATTTTCAAAACTTAATAACTAAGTTTTCTTCTTTTTCTCTCTGCCTTCTCTCTAACTTCTCGGGGGCCCGGGACTTAGTTTTTAATGGACCAACAGCCGATCCTTGTTATAGGCATCGTGCTCTACGCATCCATTCGGACAGAATTTCATTTTGATGAAGCTCAGTTTTGCACGTGGATTGAGGCGTCGAGTCTTTGACTCTCCGAGGTAGGATTCTAGACTGTATAGATGTTTAAGGGTGCTATATGTAATCTTGTGTTGTTTCACTGTTTAAAAATGCATGAAAAAGGTAGTTTATGTTTTGATAAATTGGGTTTTTAACTTAAAACTATTTTTCGTCATTTTCGGTGGATGGAAATGTGTTTTGAGAGTTTTCTTTCGAGGTTTTGGTGTAAGGCTTGGGTGTGTCGATGTCCGAGGGTGTTTGATGGGTGTTTAGAGGCTTGATTTGAGGCTTAGAGGTAAAAATCGTAGCATAAAACATTTTCTGGGCAGGATTAGTCGACTGGATCATAATATCAGTCGACTAGATCATCATTTTGGGCGTTCAGTCGACTGGACCTGGGAGGTTAGTCGACTGAAATTGTTTATGTTTTGATTCTCTTTTTTCAGAGAGTTTTTCAGTCGACTGTGGGCATGGGCCAGTCGACTGGGGTTCTATGTGGGCGTTTGGTGGTTGCTTGGATGGTTTAGTTATTATTTTGGGGAAAGGAATGATTTGTAAAAGGAGTTTTTACGAAAACTTTGGAAAATATGTTTTCTTTTGGGGGTTTGGAGCTGACCCTTGGGTTTGGGGCTCAACCTTGAAAACGTTTGATAAAAGCGTGTGTGTTTTTACATACCTGTTGATCTCCATGGTAGATGGATTGGATCTCCTTTTTATACATATGTTGTATAGCTTTAAAACTCATATTTTTACATGTTTTGTTTGATCTCCATATTAATGGATGGATCTATATGTTTGTTTGATCTCCATGTTGATGGATAGATCTTTGGATAACTGTGAAAATATTTTAGTTTTGTAAAATAATTCTCTAGATGTACCGGGATAGCGGGTATTTGGCACAAGTTGCCCTCAGTATAAGTCTGAAAATGTGCGCAGAGTAGGTGCTTTGTACCTTTAGGCTAGTCCCTGTAAATTAAGCAGTTGGGTGCTTTGTACCCTCAGGTTTCGAGCCCATAAATTAAGCATTACGTTGTGGTGGCATCGTATAGAGCTTGCATTTACCTAACCGGTCCTACGATGTGTAGGGATTGGGTAAAGGGGCAGGAGTCTGTAGTTGCTACATCTGTCCCCTTGTGACGGAGTCGGTACATAGGATTCATTTTATCTTTTTCCTCGACTGTGTGGCCTGAGTGGAGGTTACTATTTTACTGGTTTATTTTCCTCGACTGTGTGTTCCGAGTAGAAAACATCTTTTCTCTTTCCTCGATGTGTGATCCGGGTGGAATATAACGTTTTGGTTACTGCTTTTCTTTAACTGTAAAAACATTATTTGCATGGTTTTGAAGATGGAAATGTGGGATTTTATGATGTAAACCCGTTTTGGAGGCTCGTGTTAACCTGATGGAAAACCTTTTTGGGCTTGTGGTTGAGTTAGTTCCCACCATATGATTGTATATCCTGCTTTACAGCTTTATAGTCTATTTCTGTTGGGCTTTAGCTCACGGTGTGGGATTTTTACTATAAAACCATTTTCAGGTTTAGAGGTTGATGATCATGAGGAGTTGATCTAGTGGTGCCTATGATGGTGGAAGATTTTACTAGTTTTCCTTTTTGTATACCTGTTTGAAGGCATGTTTGTACACCTCTGGGCAATATACTTATGCATGATACAGGATGTTTACTGTTTATGAGAGATGCATGTTGGGTTTTCATTTGATTTCAACAGGTGGATTTGAATGTATGAAAATGCATTTTCATAAAACTGGTGTTTGGTGGATTATCATGTTACCCGGGGTTTTGGGGCATGACAACTTGGTATCAAAGCTCTAGGTTCGAATACCTAAGAGCCAAGGGAAGAGGGTTTATCACCTGGTGAGGTTGATTACTGATGCTTGCTTGCATGTGTATAAATATTCTTATAACATGCTGTTAGCCATTTTAGCATGACCGTTTGTGTATATGTGATCGTTTGTGTATATGCGGGTATGGAGGTTCAATCTCCAGATTGATGAGTCTTGCCTTAGGGCGTTTGGACTAACAGATTTAGGAGCCAAGTTAGAAGCGCGTTTGGCCGGCATGTTTTCTAGCAAGGAATCTGAATTGGTTATCCAAATGGACGAGCTCGTCTTGTTGGTTCTCCTCTGTATGTGAGACGTGTTTACTTAAGCTTAAGTGGCTACGTGCTAGCATGCTTACGTGCGTTATGTGATTATGTTAGAAATAACATGCCATGGGAAAGCTTATCCTATTATCTGCTCTATATAGAATTATGTCACGCGGGGAGTGTGGGGACGGGGCCGTGGCCGAGGTCGTGCTTATGTTCAGGTTCTGGAGGAGGGAGACGTTCATGCCCCACGTGAACAAGTGGGGGGTGCTGACGTCATGCAGGAGATGCTTGTCACTATGAGAGCGATGGCTGAGGCATCTAGTGCTAGAGTGAGGGCTCTTGAGCCAAGAGCCTCTGTGGCTATGAGGGAATTTCGGCGGTTGGATCCTCCGACCTTTTCTGGGGAGCCGAACCCCAAAGTTGCTACCGAATGGTTGGAAGTTACCTCAGCTATCTTCGATACTCTGGATATTGAGGAGAATGCTTTGCGCATGAGATTGGTAGCGTTCCAACTGCGGGAAGATGCTAGGGAATGGTAGAAGTTTGCCAAGACCACGGTGGATGACACGTGGATCACTTTCTTGAGAGTCTTCTTGGAGAAGTATTTCCCGAGATCTTTGAAAGATATATACCGAGAGGAGTTCCTCTCTCTTGTATAAGGGAATCTTTCTAGGGTCCAGTATGAGGCCAAATTCGCGAATCTGTCGCGGTTCGCAGTTGAGATGGTATCTATAGAGGAGTTGCGCACTAGGAGGTTTGAGAGAGGCCTTCAACCTGCCATCAAGGATAGGATTGCAGCTCTGGGTTTAGACGTGTACATCGCTTTAGTGGAAGTCGCTATCCGAGTAGAGAACTTGTTTACAGAGAGCCGCAGAGTTAGAGAGGGCAAGGGCCAGTAGAGTGATGGAGGTACACAGCTTCGGGGAGCAAGAACAAGCGCCAAAGGCCGTCAGGCCTGAGTTCTCATTTTTTCGGATCGTATCAGCTACAGTCGTCCACTTCTGCACCTTCAGTGACCTCAGCAGGAAGGCCAGAGCAGAGACGGCTGATTTGTTATCGATGCGGACGGCTGGGGCATCGTTCAGTTGAGTGCCCATAGAAGGGCCAGGTACAGAGTTCAGCGTCTGTCCAGTCATAGGCGAGAAACCCACTAGTATGCTATGGGTGTGGTCAGTCCGACCACATCCGTAAGTTCTATCCCCTGGAAGGGAGTGCCCAAGGTGCGACCGGAGCGCTAGCTACTCCATCTGCGCAGAGACGACAGACTCCTCAGCAACCTAGGGTCCAGACATCTAGGTTAGCAGAGGGAGGTACTTCAGCTCAGTCTGTGAGGCAGTCGACGACTCAAGGTTATGGTGGGCAAACTAGACCATCGTAGGCCAAGGCTTATGTTCTTGTTGATCGTAGTGCTTCCAAAGCACCAGTCTCATCTGATGCTGCAGCTACTCCAGCCATGATCAAAGGTACTCTTCTAGTCTTTAGATCATGGGCAAGTGTTCTCATCGACATGGGAGCATCACATTCTTTTATTTCCTCTACCTTTGCATCTGTATTGGGGTTATAGATAGACCCGTTGGGTAGTGCATTGAGCGTAAAGACCCCAGTCAGTGGGAATGTGGTGTTAAGTAGAGTTTGCAGATGTTGTGAGCTAGGAGTCGCCGGTCATTGTTTAGAGTTTGATTTTATCATTCTAGACATGACCACGTTTGATGTCATCCTAAGGATGGACTGGCTGACATCCTACCGTGCCTTTATAGATTATGAGCGACAGAGAGTGTCGATCTGTACACCAGAGGGTGACTACTTCTACTTTGTGGGTGATTAGGATGAGGGGTTGGTGTCTATGCCCGGTGCCGCTCGGGTTCGAGGGAACTTGGGTTTCCTCTTTTCTGCTCTCAGGTTGGATGAGCTAGGTGAGGTTCGAGGGGAGCTACCCCCTGTGGTCTGTGATTACCCAGATGTCTTTCCTGATGATCTGTTTGAGTTACCGCCGAGCCGAGATGTGGAGTTCTCTATTGATCTTGTTCCAGGAGTTTCTCCCATCTCTATGCCATCGTATTGCTTCGCATCTGCTGAGTTGCGAGAACTCAAGGTGCAGTTGTAGGAGTTGCTAGATAAGGGGTTTGTGCGGCCGAGTACGTCTCCGTGGGGAGCTCCTACTCTTTTTGCAAACAAGAAGGATGGGTCTTTGAGACTGTGCATAGATTACAGGAAGTTGAATCAGGTGACAGTGAAGAACAAGTATCCTATACCTAGGATTGATGACCTGTTTGATCAGTGGAAGGGATCGCGCTGCTTTTCAAAGATTGACTTGAGGTCAGGGTATCACCAGCTGAGGATTAGAGATGAGGACATAGCGAAGACCGCCTTTCGGACTCGCTATGGTCACTACGAGTTTCTAGTCATGCTGTTCGATTTGACGAATGCCCCTACGACTTTCATGGGTTTGATGAACCATATCTTCCACCCTTATCTGGATAGTTTTGTGGTGGTATTCGTGGATGACATTCTGATCTACTCATCCACGAGGGAGATGCATGAGGAGCATCTACATGTTGTATTGCAGCTTCTGAGAGAACATCGCTTGTATGCGAAGTTTGAGAAGTGCGAGTTCTGGATGTCAGAGGTGAGATTCCTTGGACATGTGGTGTCGAAGGATGGAGTATCAGTCGACTCGTCGAAGACGGATGCTATGTTGGATTGGCAGCGACTGAACAACGTCTTTGAGATTCGTAATTTTTTGGGTCAGGCAGGTTATTATTGGCGATTTGTCAAGGACTGTTCAAGGTTGACAGCACCTATGATGCGTTTGACGCGAAAGGAAGTTATGTTCGTGTGGAGCGAGTCCTGTGAGTCAGCTTTCTAGGAGCTAAAGAGGAGATTGACCAGTGCACTAGTGTTGATTATTCCAAAGCGAGGCCTGGAGTATACAGTGTATCGCAACGCATCACACAATAGTTTGGGCTGTGTATTGATGCGGGGAGGTAAGGTTGTAGCCTACGGCTCATGACAGTTGAAGACACATGAGAAGAACTACCCGACACATTATCTGGAGTTGGCAGCCGTGGTCTTCGCCTTGAAGACATGGCGGCATTATCTATATGGTGAGCACTTCGAGGTTTTCTCTGATCACAAGAGCTTAAAATAATTATTTTCGCAGAGAGACTTGAATCTTCGCCAACGACGATGGATGGAGTTGTTGGGAGACTACGACTTTGATTTGCAGTACCACTCGGGAAAGGCAAATGTCATAGCTGGCGTGCCCAATAGGACATGTCATGGTTCATTAGCTTCTGTGGCTATACGAGAATGGGATATGCTTAGAGATGTTAGGGAGTTTGATTTGTGTCTCGGGGAGACAGAGACAGGTGCGACTTTATATTCAGTAGCTTCACAGCCCGCATTACCTGCACGCGTGTTAGAGGCTCAGTGAACCGATCAGGAGGCTTAGATGATACGGGACCGCATTGCCAGTGGAAAGGACACAGTAGGATGGGTGGTGGGTTTAGATCAGAGTTTGAGGTTGACAGGGCGACTGTTTGTGCCAAAGTCGTGCCGTTCTGGGGTGTTACATGAGTTTCACCACTCACGCCTTGCAGTGCATCCAGGAGGTATGAAGATGTATTATGATTTGCGTCATCAATTTTGGTGGATGGGAACGAAGAGAGATGTGATCTGGTTCATTTCTCGATGCCTTACTTGTCAACAAGTAAAGGTGGAACACCAGAGACCAGCAAGATTATTACAACTGTTGCCTATAGCTGAGTGGAAGTGGGAGAATATCACGATGGATTTTGTATCAGGACTTCCTCGATCGCCAGAGGGACATGATGCTGTTTGGGTTGTGGTTGATAGACAGATGAAGTCGTCCCATTTTCTTCCCATTCGAGTGAAGGATTCGGTGGACAGATTGGGTAGGTTGTATGTTCGAGAGATAGTCCGACTACACGGAGTACTGGTGACTATTGTTTCTAATCAAGACCCACGCTTTACATCTAGCTTTTAGCATAGTCTTCAGATGGCTTTAGGGATGAGCTTGACTTTCAGCATAGCTTTGCACCCACAGACCGATGGTCAGTCTGAGAGGACCATCCAGATTTTGCAGGACATGTTGAGAGCCTGTGTGCTTAATTTTTGGGGTTCTTGGGAGGATCATCTATCATTGACAGAGTTTGCATACAACAACAGTTATCAGTCCAGCATTGGGATGGCATCGTATGAGGCTCTGTATGGTAGGCTATGTAGATCGTCGGTGTGTTGGACAGATGTAGGTGAGACCACTATTTTGGGACCCGACCTAGTGCGGGAGATGACCGAGAAGATTGCAGTGATTCATCATTGTCTGGTGGCAGCTCAGAGCCGCCAAAAGAGTTATGCAGATCAGAGGAGGAGACCTTTGGAGTTTGCAGTTGGAGATCATGTGTTTCTGAAGGTCTCGCCACGTAGAGGGTTGATGAGAATTGGCCGTAGCAGGAAGCTATCACCGCGCTTTATTAGACCCTTCGAGATCCTAGAAAGGATTGGTGTGGTAGCATACCGTCTGGCCTTGCCACCTCAGTTAGCATCCGTGCACAACGTGTTTAACATTTCTATGCTTTAGAAGTATGAGCCTGATCCTTTACTTGTCCTGGATTGGGCCGAGTTACGAGTTGATGAGGATATCACGTATGAGGAGCGTCCTGTGATGATTCTTGAGTTTGGGGTTCGCGCTAGATACCCGGAGTTGTTTACCTCGTGACCTTGTAGTGAATTTTGTGGGTGAAATTTCTTAACGAGGGGAGACTTGTGAGACCCTCTACCGTTTCATTTTGATATATATGCACATTCGGTGTTTTTCAACATGTTTTGGCATTTTCGGTTTAATATGTTTATAAGCGTTTTGATGCATGTTTTGGTTTAAATAAGCATGCGGGGTTGGTAGCTGGGGCTGCAAAGAGTTACGGTGCGAATTGTAAAATTTCAAAAAAAAAAGATATTTTGGAGGACCTATAAATATCTGGAGTTAGATATTTTCAAAAAATATTTTCAAAACTTAACAACTAAGTTTCCTCCTTTTTCTCTATGCCTTTTCTCTAACTTCTCTGGGTCTCGAGACTTAGTTTTTGACGGACCAACAGCCGATCCTTGTTATAAGCATCGTGCTCTACGCATCCATCCTGACGGAATTTCATTCTAACGAAGCTCGATTTTGTACGTGGATCGAAGCATCGAGTCTTTGACTCACCGAGGTAGGATTCTAGACCGTATAGATGTTTAAAGGTGATATATGTAATCTTGTGTTGTTTCACTGTTTAAAAATGCATAAAAAAGGTGATTTATGTTTTGATAAATTGGCTTTTTAACTTAAAATCATTTTTCATTGTTTTCGGTCGATGGAAATGTGTTTCGAGAGTTTCCTTTCGAGGTTTTGCTATAAAGCTTGGGTATGTGGATGTCCGAGGGTGTTTAATGGGTGTTTAGAGGCTTGATTTGAGGCTTGGAGGCAAAAACCGTAGCACAAAACATTTTCTGGGCAGGATCAGTCGATTGGATCATAATATTAGTTAACTGGATCATCATTTTGGGCGTTTAGTCGACTAGATCTGGGAGGTCAATCGACTGAAATTGTTTTTGTTTTGATTCTCTTTTTTCAGAGAGTTTTTCAGTCGACTAGGGGCTTGGGCCAGTTGACTGGGGTCCTATGTGGGCGTTTGGTGGTTGCTTAGATGGTTTGGTTGTTGTTTTGGGGAAAGGAATGATTTGCAAAAGAAGTTTTTACGAAAACTTTGGAAAATATGTTTTCTTTTGGGGGTTTGGAGCTGACCCTTGGGGTTGGGGCTCAACCTTGAAAACGTTTGATAAAAGTGTGCGTGCTTTTACATACCTGTTGATCTCCATGGTAGATGGATTGGATCTCTTTTTATACATATGTTGTATAGTTTTGAAACTCATATTTTTACATGTTTTGTTTGATCTCCATGTTAATGGATGGATCTATATGTTTGTTTGATCTCCATGTTGATTGATGGATCTTTGGATAACTGTGAAAACATTTTGATGTTGTAAAATGATTCTTTAGATGTACCAGGATTGTGGGTATTTGGCACGAGTTACTCTCGGTGTAAGTTTAAAAACGTGCACAGAGAAGGTGCATTGTACCTTCGGGCTAGTCCCTGTAAATTAAGCGGTTAGGTGCTTTGTACCCTCGGGTTTCAGGCCTGTAAATTAAACTTTACGTTGTTGTGGCTTCGTATAGAACTTGTATTTACCTAACCTGTCCTACAATCTGTAGGGATTGGGTAAAGGGGCATGGGTTTGTAGTTGCTACATATGTCCCCTTGTGACGGAGTCAGTACATAGGATTTATTTTATCTTTCTCCTTGACTGTGTGGCCTGAGTGGAGCATACTATTTTACCGATTTATTTTCCTCGACTGTGTGTGTTCTGAGTGAAAAATATCTTTTCTCTTTTCTCGGTGTGTGATTCTGGTGGAATATATTGTTTTGATTACTGCTTTTCTTTAACTGTGAAAACGTTATTTGCATTGTTGATATGCATGGTTTTGAAAATGAAAATGTGGGGTTTTATGATGTAAAACCATTTTAGAGGCTCGTGTTAGCCTGATGGAAAACTTGTGATTTTTGGGATGGAAAATCTTTTTGGGGTTGTAGTTGAGTTAGCTCCCACCATATGATTGCATATCTTGCTTTACAGCTTTATAGTCTGTTTCTATTGAGCTTCGGCTCACGGTGTCGGATTTTTGCTGTAAAACCATTTTCAGGTTTGGAGGTTGATGATCACGAGGAGTTGATCTAGTGGTGCCTATGATGGTGGATGATTTTACTAGTTTTTCTTTTTGTATGCCTGTTTGAAGGCACGTTTGTACGCCTCTGGGTAATATACTTATGCATGATACAGGATGTTTAATTTTTATGAGAGATGCATGTTGTGTTTCCATTTGATTTCAACAGGTAAATTTGAATGTATGAAAACTTATTTTCATAAAACTGGTGTTTGGTGAATTTTCACGTAACCCGGGATTTTAGGGCGTGACAATTGATGTGGATTAAGTTAGTCTGGAGGGTCCGTGGTGAGAGACCAAAAACTTGCGCACGATGGGGACCACAAGCCCATGGGTTAACCCCTGAAATGTGGTGTTGTATCATGGAAAGTTATAGAGCTATTTATTATCCAATGGCTTCATGTAGCCTTTTGGGAATTAAGAGGGAGGAGTTTCTATAAGTTGCACCCGATACCATTTCATTAATTGTGACAAATTAAGAGGTGATACGATTTTGGGGTAAATCGGGTAATGAAAATGTAACACAATTTTTGTGAAAAATCGGATAATGGAATGACAGTATGGATAATGTGACATGATAAATGGGAACAAATTGGCGTGCGTGGGTGTGTGCGTGTGAAGCAATAATGAACTGGTGAAAATTTGCATATTTACTTCGGTTGCACCCGTCACACCTCACAAATCATGCATTACATCTGGAGTTAATCTATATCCTACGAGCTTCGGCTCATGTATGTATATAAACCATTTCATGTTCCAAGGACCAGAGGCGATACCAAGGCCAATGTTGCAATGTGGAAAAAGCTAGAAGCTAGAAGAATGATCTTTTATTTTTTTAAAATTTTGTATTATGTTTATATGTACATATGAGTGGATTGTTATAATGATATAGTGGTTGTTAATGGACTCTTGGAAAAATCAAAGGCATTTGTTTGAAGTGGATATGTAAGAGAATTTAATTATTTAATAACAATTTTTAATTTAATATGTTTCGAAGTCAAACCTTTAGTGAAGGAAACATATCGTTAGTGACTTTTGAATGTGGGACAGTTGGGTTGGTTCATGGGTCCCCAGGGTCGGGGCGTGACAGAATGGTATCAGAACTCTAGGTTTGAATACCTAAGTGCCGTGGGGAGTAACCGTGACCATAGTATGTGACCTGTTTGACGAGGTTAGGCACCACTACATGGCATAAGTTGTGTGCTTGCATGGGTTTGCGATTTAATTATGTTGTGCATGCTATGTGTTTATATGAGCATGGAGGGTTGAGTCTTAGGGTGAGGTGGCATGCCATATGGCGTTTGATCAACTACTTTGGGGTTCAAAATAGAAAAGTGTTTGGCCGACGTTCTTTCAATGAGAAATCTGAACTAGTTGCTCGGATTGTTACGTTGCTTTGGGGCTTTCCCTCGGTATGTGAAAATGTGTTAGTGTGATGTGACCAGGTGATAAGTAGTGTGTAGCTTGACTTTAGGAGGTAAGATTAAGCTTGACCTAGTTGGGTGTCGTGATATTCTTGTTGCAGGGATTATGCCCGTGGAGCTAGGATGAGTTGTGATCTGGATGGTGGTATGAGTGGTGGAATTATGACCTAGTGGTCAATGATTGTGGTGGGTGTAAGCTCGAGAGATGAGCAATGACTGTTCGGAGTATGTTGTATCCATCTGAGTCAGGGTGATCGTAGTTAGTTGTTTGTTTTGTGTTGAGCTATCAGTAGTTTAACGAGCAAGTTTGGTAGATTGTTTGAAACCCCTTGGCGGTTGTTGGTTATGTATGGATATGAGGGGTGGTTTTAGGTGCGTTGAAGATTATGTACGTCATGAGCCGTGCTATGTCTTGAGTCATGCTGTGCCATGAGCCATGAACCCCGAGATTGAGTATAGACGGGAGCATAGTGGACAGGAACATAGTGGATGGGAACATAGTGAACGGGAGCGTAATAATCATCAACCTAAAGTGTATTGGAAAGTTTGTGCTTAGACATGTGGTTGGGAATGTCCCTTACCCTGGGTTTGTTATTGATAACCACCGCGGTATTTTGTGATTTTAAAGGTCAGATTAATGACCCTTGTATTTTTTTTTGGCGTGATGCTGAGTTATGTACTTGATAAAAGTTAAAAGCGTATGTAGAAAGAGTACATGGAATGAAGATGTTATCAATGGGTTAGTTATTGAGTGATATGTGTGTGTACGTGAGAGGAGATGTAAATAGATAGTAGTTGTGATGTGGTGAATGAAGTTTCGAGATTGTTCGGGAAGTTTCACGGAGAAGAGTTTTGTGACATGGGTCGTTGTTCTCAAGAGTAAGAGATTATGTGGGATACATAGTGTTTGGTAAGAAGGTGAGTGTGTGAAGTTTGTGGGGTATGGTATAATGTTGTTGGTATACCTGACCCGGTCATCTTGGGATGACGTGTCGGTATGAGGAGGTCCCATAAGGGGATGATGTTGGTAGTAGGTGGTCGCGTAAGGTCTGGAGATGGTGATGCTATTTTACCCTTAAGGGTGAAGGATAGGATGGTGCCATTTGATCTATAGTTGGTTGGCGAGGATCATTTGTTTGTGTGATGTGTAGTTGCTTTCATGATTGGGCAGTTGTATTTCGGTGGTCCGCGTATGGTGACGAAAGAGATAAGTGTTTCTAGTTAAATGTCAAACAGTTTTTGATGGATGTACCTGAGTTGCGAGCTTAAGACTATAGCATAGTTTTGCCTACTTGTTTGCTTGTTAGTATGACGTGACCTGTAGGTACATGTGCTAAAGTGGTGCGAATATATGTGGTGTTAACCTTGGTGGTTAATCAGTGGGAGTCTTGTGGACGCGTGTGAAGCCTCGTCGAGATGTGAAGGAGTAGGCGATAGTTAACGTGCTTGGGTAACGATCTAAGTGCAAAGACCTAGCGCGACAAATGATATGCTCATCGTGAATGGTGGACGATAATGTTTGTATGATGATGTCCGATATCTTTACAAGACTAGTGATTAACATTATTTCAATCCAAGTGTGTAATGGTGGTCCTAAGAGGTAGTGACGTGGAGCAAGAGCTTAGAGCCGATTCGTTGTCTTCCTAGTGGGAGAGATGTTTTGTGGGTGGTTGAATAGTGTAATTATCCTTCCTTGGGGAGAATTAAATGTTCAGACATATGAGTGTGGGCCCGTTTGCCTGTGGTTCCTTGGAGAACCTGCTTGCTTTACCCCGTAAACCTGAGCGTTTGGGTGATGTCTCTGAAGATGTAGTTTGGTTTTTATGAAATGTCGATAGCATAAGTTCTCATTAAGTGAGATCCTTAAGGAAGTTTAGAAATTGAGTTATTAACGCGATGAGATTCTCGAATAGCAGTTTTGTGAGATTCCTATGAGAATGCAGGACCATGGTTTAGTTGTTACCCTCATAATTAGGAGATTGTGTTCATAAACATGTTGGAGGTATGAGGTTTAAAAAGAACTTAGAAGGGTTCGATGGGGTGGTTGGCCTAGTTCCGAGATGGCATGTTTTGGCCTAGTTCTGAGATGGCGTGTTTTGAGTATGATATGTCTGGACATTGCTTGTATTCAACCATAGGCTCATAAAAGGGTATGTTGTTTGCTCAGGGAAAACGAAATGTGGTGTAATAAAGTTCAGTACTGTACCGTGTGGTTTGGATGGGCTGGGGTAATAGAAAAAAACTCGTGCATTAAGATGTTTGTAATAGATGCATACCCGGAAACGAGAGTGCAGGAAGCATTTGCGTGATCGTGGAAGTTATTAATAACATCGGATAAAAGGTTTCATGAATTGATTTTCTTTGTTTGGGCTTGAGGCCGTGACATGACTGAGACTTATCGAGTGGGAGTTATATTAGTGAAGTACAATCATGTGAAGTGAGATTTTGGCAAGCTAGGAGTGTCGGTATAGTGTTTTTGTGTGTGACTGGTAATGAGCTGGTAGTCCTATGAGATGTGTTGTACAAGGTAGGAAGATTGATGGTATTCTTGTATGTGGGAATGAAGTTCGTGAGTTGAGAGCTTAGTATAGTGGACGATCTGGATATCGTTGGGAACCAAATGTGGATGGGCTCTGGGGATACGTTGAGGTTGAGTCAAGACTTCTAGTTAGCCATGTCTTTCTTAGGAAGAAGATTTGATTGTCATGCAAACAGTTGTACAGACTGTTCCACCATGGTTGGGGGTAACTGTTGGGTCGTTGATTGATTCTTGGTCAGGCTATTTTGGGTGATTTGGGGACTGAGTTTCTCGTGGATTTTTTGAGTGTAATTCATCCGCTCTACCGAGTGAATGTATGTGTGTAGAATTGTGTTCCCTTTGAGGTTAAGTTAATAAGCCAAGAGTGTTTGTTCTTGTTAACGAGGGAGTTAGTATTGAGAACATAAAATCTTTTTCGACAACGATAAGCTGAGAATCGTTAACCTTTATATGCAGCTTGTTCTGGGTTCTATGGGTATGGTCGTGCGTCTGGCTCTTGGTGAACTGGGAAACTTGTTGGAACCTAGTGGTTGGGATGTTCTTGTGGTGTGTTTCTGACAGACACATGTCAATCTGGATTCGTGTTTTCTTTGAGGCTTTAAACTACTCAGAGTTTTTAAAGTGCGAAGAGTGGTTGACCGTTTGAAGGGAAGGCACAAATGTCTACGATGGTGTCGACGATCAGGGTAATGTATATGCGGAAGATTGCCAGTTGTCTAGTTAGGGCAGAAGATTACAGACTCAAAAAAGCAATGGGTGAGTGTTTATCTACGAGGTGTTTGATTCATGTGGTGTGCTCACTCCAAGTGGCTCATGAAGTTCAAATGGCAGTGTTAGTTTCGTGTTAATGGTTTAAGGATTAGAGTGATGTAGTGCAAGTAGTGATATGGTTTTAAGTTGTGGTGGTTAGTTGGCTATAAAGGCATGGGCAATTTTGGGAATAATGCGTGTACCCACGTGAATCATGTTCGAATTTAGGGAACATGTGTTCGGGTTGGAGAAGTATTCCTCGGTTTACATTAGAATACAGATGTGAATTAGATTGCGATTCGAGAAAGTTGGGAGAATCTTAGCAGTGGGAAGACCTGTGACGCATATTGTTGTGGTTGAGAATGTTTATTCTTCGGGGAGGTGTATGTGAGTAAGATGATGGTCATGGAGGGATCGTCGGTGGCAAGTGCAGGAATGGTTGACTTCAGCTTGATGTTAAATTTTGTCGTGCAATGACCAGACCCGTTTCGATTTAAAGTATTTAACTGTTGATTTTGGATAAGAATTGAGGTTAGGATGAACGATGATTGATGGATGATTCTAATGTTTGTGAAATATTGGTATTCAGAAGTTCAGTCTGATGTTAGTATAATACTTTTGGAAACAGAGGCGTGTCAACACCCTTGAGTCATGTCATTTCAAAAGAATGATCAAGATCCCGGATTAAGAAAGACACTATGCGGGCTGAGCTACTAGCGAATTGTGAGAACATATATTAAGATTAAGGGAAGGTTTGGTGTGACTTGAGACGAATTTCAGGGACGAAATTTCCAAAAGGAGGGAAAGTTGAAAGAACCGAGTACCTGTTTATTTTGTGATTTCATGTTTTCTGTTAAATGAGGAGGTGGAATTAAATTTGGGCATGGGCGTAATAAAATTTTGCTCGTTAATGGTTGAATTAGTGATATGTGTAAGTGAAATTGATATATATGGTTGTGCTAATGAATAATTCGAAATATTAAAATGTAAGCAATGTTAGGAGTTTGAGATGAATTTTAAGCAATTTCGTAGAGTTCTGCTCCAGGGGTCACCGCTCGAGCGGTGGGGGTCCGCTTGAGCGAACTATCAGGAAATGTTTGGAATCATCTCGAACAATGGAGAAAGCTTGGGAATATATATATATATATATATATGTAACCCACAAGAGACAGAGAGACCCATATTCTCTTTCTTCTTTTCTCCTCTTCCTCTCCTTTTCTCCTCTCCATTTTTAGAGAGAGAAACCCTTAAAACCCTATCCCCTCCTACTTAATCATGCTTTGGAGTAAGGAGGTGAAAGATGGAGCATCAAGGAGGTAAGAACACCAAACACCCAAACTCTAGGAGGGAGAAATTGGAGAAATTTCAAGCTTTTGAGTAAATCCAAGGTAGGATCTAGATTCTTTCGCATGTTGTTGTTGATTTGGGTTGATATTTTGTTTATATGTAAAAAAAATTGAGTTAATTTGATGTATGATGGATAGATTAAAGGGTTTATGTGTGTATTGCATTAGGTTGGATGGAAATGGGGGTTTTTGAGAAATGAAAAACCATGATTTTGAGAAATTTTTGCATAAAAAGGTTTTATGACACTTGAATCCAATGTTTTTGTGGTGGAAATTGAGATTTGAGACATGTTTGATGAAGGGTTAAGGGTTTTGAAGTTAGAA
>JAUMHN010377298.1:0-17069 GCA_032360265.1 Heliamphora ciliata
GATATGCATACATTGCTCATAAAGATTCTCATAAAATAAAAAATTAATTTTATTAAAAATAAAATTAAATACTAAAACATGATTTTCAATATACCAACCCTAACAAGCATGACATAGCCTCCTATGCCATAACCAACTCGTTTCATTTATGGCAGAGAAACATTTAATATTTTGGAAATTTAAATTTTTAAAATCAATAGCGTAAACATTTTCATATCGTTTTGCAACAAATAAAATTTTATGATTTTCTTTGTTTTCAACAACACAAGTGTGATGCAAAAATTGTATACTATAGCTTTTATCACATTGTTGACTTATACTAAGAAGATTATATTTAAAACCATAAAAAAGATGTACATTATTAATGAATAGGAAAGATTTCTTACCAACCTTACCTACACCAATGATTTTATCTTTTCCGTTGTCTCCAAAAGTTACGTAACCTCCATCCTTAGGTGTTAAGCTTGAGAATTTAGGTTTATTGCCTGTCATATGTCTTAAGCATTCACTATCCAAGTACTATTTTTCTTTTGAGGAGGAGGATCTCAACCACACCTACAAGACAATTTAAGTGATTTTCTTTGGTACCAAAATCTTTTTGGGTCCCTATAGGATTAGTGACTTTAATTCTCCAAATCATTTTTGAGACACCATTATTTCTTTTTAATGGGCAATCAAATTTAATGTGTCCTTTTTTCTTGCATTGAAAACAAGTTACATTTTTATAAATATATTTTGAAGATGAGTTTGAAAAAGTTTTGGATTCTTTTACAAAATAACTTTTAGACTTTTTCTTGATGTTTACCTCTCCATTGTAACCAAGACCTTCTTTATTTAAAGGCATTCTTTGTGCTCCTAAGAGCTTTTCAAAAATTTCCTTTTCATTAGTAACTTTGTAGATGATTCTTGAGTAATCTTCCACTTTTCTTTTTAGTTCGCAAGAAACATCATTTTTAATATTTTTACCTATTATGTGAGGCCCTGACCCGCTTTATTTTTGAAAATGGTTTAAGTGTTAATGGAGTGGGAGTTAACACGTGATCTTGGTGATGTTTTAGGTGTATATGTTGGGCCTATACTTGGATTTGTGAGCTTTTTCAGTCGGTTAAAGGGGTTTAGTCGACTGAGGGTGATAAGCCAGTCGACTGACCTGAACACTGGAATGCTTCGTGTGATGGCAGTAGCTTGTCAGTGGATTGAGGTGTGAAGTTCAGTTGACTGAGTGGTCTCCAGTGGGTTTTCAGTCGACTGACAAAGGGTGATCAGTCGACTGACTTGAGGCGGTGGATGATTTTTGGGGTATCCAGAAGGTTTTCAGTCGACTGGAAGGAGAAGGTTAGTCAACTGACCTCCTGTAATTTGGCGTGGTCTATAAATATCAAGCTATGAAAGATATTTTGAGATATTTGTTTCAGAATTGGTTTCTCTCACTCAAAATCTCTGCCTTCTCTCTAGATTTTGATGGAATCGGGGATTAATTTTCAGTGTTTTGTGAGTGGATCCTCGCTATTGGTGCTGGGGGCTTTTCATCTATCCAGATAGAATCCCATTTCGTCGAGGTTTAATTTTTTAGACGTCGGGCTTTTCGCTCAACGAAGTAGGATTCTAGACTATATTGTAGTTTAAGGGTGTCATATGCTGTTTCACACCTTTTTACTAGATGAAAACCTCTTAAATGTCATATTTCATGTTTAAACCTTGTTGTACGGATAAAAGCATGTTTTGAGCTTTTTACACGGTTATTTTCATGATATGGACTTGTGAACGGTTGGTTTTCAAAAAGGTGGTTTTGGAATCATCTCGATATATCAATTTTTGTTGGAGGTTTGAGGCTAACTCTTGGAGTTAAGCTTGAATTCACATGTTTCATGGATATATATAAATCTTTTAAGGTTACTAAAAGAAATATGGTGATGTGTATGTGGATATTTAGTACATGGATGAGTGCGCACTTTTATCTGTGAATCATACGGTGTATAGCATATTTGGGGCATGTATAATGTCCTGCGGTGAAAGACCGCTAAGAACTGCATATTTGGGGCATGTATAATGTCCTGCTATGAAACACCGCTAAGAACTGCATATTTGAGGCATGTAAAATGTTTTGCGGTGAAAGACTACCAAGAGTTACATATTGGGTTCGTATTATCCCACGGTGAAAGACCGTAAAAGAATGCAGCATGCATATGACCTTATGGTATATGCTAACCGTGTTTTTTGGGCATTAATAGATGTCTTGAGGGTTTTGGTGTGGTAAAAACTCTTTGAAACTCTACGTTCTGTAATTGTATAACCTATTATACCGTTTTATAGTCTGTTCCTATTGGGCTTTGGCTTATGTAGTGGGATTTGTTAAAATCTTTTTCAGGTAAATGGGGTCCTGAAGGTTGATCTTGAGGTGCCCGGAGGTGGTTGAGGACAAGACTGATGTTTTGTCTTTGTTAGGTAGTTTGTACCTTTGTATATGTTTCATGTTGGTAATAACATGTTGTAAAGCATTACATTTCATATGGATGAATGCATGATTTATGGATTTCGAGAGAGAATCATGGGTTTGTTGTATCACGATTTTTGTTGTTAAAATGGTTAAGCTTCATTCAAACTCTTGTGCTTCGAGGAAGATTTTGGAACAGCCTAAGTTTCTTTTAAAAAAAAGAAAAGATTTTCTTATCCAAAAACATGTATTTTGTTTTTTAAAGGCTTGGCTTGTGGGGACATAACCGTAGTCTCTTGGGCTATCTTTTTAAATCAAATAAACCCTCAATAGTACGTTTTTACAAAAGTTTTAGTCTCGTTTGGGCTTTGTGGTTTTTATCCCTTTTCGTTCGGGTGGTTTTGGTGGTTATTCGCGGGAGTTTCATGTGACCTGGAGTTTAGGGCGTGACAACTTGGTATCAGAACTCTGGGTTCGAATACCTATGAGTTGTGGGAAGAGGGTGTGTTACCTCTTGAGGAAAGATCAGTGTGTGCTTGGTTCCCTGTGTTTTGGACATGAGCATGTTAGTTGTTCAGCATGTTGATGCCGTGTATATGTGAGCATGGAGGTTGGACCTTAGGATTGATTAGTCTTACCTTCGGGAGTTTGGATTAACAAACTCGGGAGCCAAGTTAGAAACGCGTTTCGCAGATGTGCTTTCTAACAAGAAATCTAAGTAGGTTCTCCAAAGTGATGCATCATTCTTGTTAGTTCTCCTCGGTGTGTATGATGTGTCTGCATAATCGTTGGGCTATGTGTTAGCATGATTACGTGATACGTGTTAGAAATAACATGATGGATCGACCTTAGGGTGTCGTGTTCTATATTGCTTTTCTATATGACCTGTACACCCTTCGAGATGAAGAGACTGTGGTATGGGTCTTGGATATGCGACTCGGTTGCTATTAGTTGTAGAGATAAGGTTATGGGTTAAGCGTCGATCGCTTGGTATGTTGTGGAACTCGTTAGTGAGTTGGGTTCAGCCGAGTAAGGTTGGTCCCGGTTGGCAAACCGTTGAGTGTTTGCATGAGTAGAATTTTGTTCAGGTGTAGTCGAAGTAGGATTGATGGCTCTGGCTTTGGTAGCTGGCTTCTCTTGAGAGTAAAATACCGAAAGTTGTAGTGGTATTATGGATGGCCGGTGAGTATGGGAGATAGGGTATCGGAGACCAGTGAAATCAGTTGTTATGATTAGATTTGCGGATGGATTTGAGGATGACGATAATCCCTTTTTGAGTTTTAGTGTTCATGGTTCTAGCTATGTGAGGGATTAGGTACGTCGTGAGCCATGCTATGTCATAAGCCGTGTACTTAGAATGGGGTATAGACGAGAACATAGTGGATGGGAGCGTGATAATCTTTGGCCGGGCGTATGTTGAGATAGTGGAACGTGAGTGGTTCTGGGAATATTTCTTGTTAGCAGGATGTAGAGGATATGTTGGTGATATGTTAATGGTATGTTGTTGGTAGTCTGAGTAGTTTTGATGACCTTTGACGTTACACAAAAAGCAACAGGTTCAAAACAACAAAACAGTTAGCTAGACGGCGGCGAAAAGCAAACTCTAGTGACAAAAACAGCTTCTCAGCCCAAATTAAACCAACCAAACACCCTTTTTGAAATTCACGGACATACACAATCCCAAAACTGCAAAGAAACACCAAAAAAATGCCTCAAAACCCGTTTCATCCAACCAAAATCAACCAAAAATGATTTTGAATCAAAACCCAACTTTTCGAAACATAAACTAACTTTTTATGCATTTTTAAACGATAAAAACACATACAATCACATGTAGCACACTCGTTGAGTTAAAAACATGATGCCTCGAAAAGCGAACCTTGTCAAAACGAGATTTCGTCTGAATGAACGCGTAACCCTCGATGTCGATAGAAAGGATCAACTATCATATCGTTAAAAATCAAGCTCCGGGCCCTCGAGAAGTTAGAGAGAAGGCATAGGTTTCATTTGAAAAAAAAGTGACTTTACTTGTAAGTTTTAGAAAATATCTCCAGCAAAATATCTAAAGCTAGATATTTGTAGACAACGAAAATATCTTTGTTTTTTTTTAAATTCGCACCACAATGCCCAACAGCCCCGGTATCCAACCCAACATGCATTTTTAAGCTCGAACATGCATAAAACGCATATAAACAAGCAACAATAAAAACGATAAACTACACGTTAAAAACACTGAAAAAAGAAAACAGGTCAGGGTCTCACAGAGAGAGAGTGAGAGAGAGTGAGAGAGCAAAGATTTCCTAGCTCCACCTCAACGCCACTCTATCTCTCTCTCCCCCCTTACCTTTTCTTCTCTCCCATTTTTTGGAGACTCAAAACTTGGTGTTTCACAAAAACATAAGGGTAAAAGTTGTTCTACGCATTAAGGGCAAGGTTTTCGACTAAACAAATTTTTGTTTGGGCAAGTTTGGGTTTTCGGATGAGCTCTAAGACTTAAATGTTTTTCTTTCTTTAGAAAATGTCAAGAAATTTGTATTTAAGTTCGAACCGATAAAGGTATTAACAAATACTATTAATGAATTAATGGTGTTGTATTCATGATTGAGATGATAATTCGTGTACTTATGAGATTATGCATAGGATGTGTTAAATGAAAAATGATCGATTTTAATGTATCAGGTTGAATTGATGTGGATAAGGTGGGCTTGACTAGCTCTTTTGTGAAACATTGAAAACTTAGGCATGATTGAGTACCCTACATGTCGGGTTAATCCCCGAAAAGGTGGCTGATTTTTGTTTGCAATCTATAAACTTCATAGTTGATGGTTGACACCTTGTGGTTGCCGTACGGTATATAACTAGACCCGTTTGATGTTTCGTTGAGAACAGATAGAAATCGCAAGTGCAATCTTGTGGATTCTGAAATTTATTGAAGAAGTTGGATTGTAGTAAAATATTCACATTATCGTAGAAACTTGCTTTGTTTCAAAAAACTTGAATTGAGAATTGTGAAACATAATCGTTTTTGTATAATTCGTTAACCACATGTCATGTATTCATTCTCGATTAGTCTTGTTCTTATTGGGTTTCGGCTCATGTTATTTAAAAATATTTCAGTTGTTTAAGAAGACCCCTTGGCATAGGAGTAGCCCAAGGCTTATTTTGAACTATGATAGATGTTTTTTTAGTGAACATGGTCATGGACTTGTAAGGCCATAAGGCCAAACTTATATATTTTGGATGCTTGAATGTATTGTAACTCTTGAGTAGAGACTTTGAATCTTCTTTTGTGGCTACTTAAATGGCTTTCTTTAGCATTTGAACCTTTACTTTTCATGAGAAAAGGCATGGGTAGATGTTAGAAGTTCAAAAAAAAAAAAATCAAAAAAACAAGTTGATTTTTCGACGGTCCATTAAGCGATCTATCCTTAGCCTGGGTTTCTTGTTGTATAGTGGAGAAACTGCATTTTTCTCTAGAAAGATCGACGAACCGATCGATCGGTCTGTCGAGTAGTCTTTTATTTTGTCAGCTAGACTATATTTCAAACAAGCGTAATTTTCTCATCCGAACTCCAAATTGGGTTATTCTTATATCTAAATTAAAGTCCCGGACCAATGGTTTTACTCTCATATCAAAATGAATTGTTTAGAAAAAAAGTTATGGTCAAAACAGTGAGGGTATGTCAGTTTTATTTACACATTTCTAGCATGTTTTTTGCCAAACTTCTTTGGAAATGTTGTTTTTATCATCATTGAACATTTTCATTAAATTACTTGCACGTTGGGGTTGGGATATATGCAGGGATCATCATTCTTGAATTTGTTAGAGTTGTATACTAAAAACCATGTTAGGATTTTTGGAATTATTTTTATTTATTAATAAAAACTATTTTTCATTTTAATGAGAATCTTTATAAGTAATGTATGTATTTTATTATTTATTTAATGTTGTGCATGGTTGTTTTTTATTCTATATAATATTTAATCTGGTGTATAGAGTTCGGCTTACACTCGGAAGACCAGATTAAAGATTCTTGTGGAATATAAGTTTTCATTCACAATTTAGATGGAATTGGATAAACCATCAATACGACTGTAGTGCAGAGTTTTAATAAACATGTCTTGGTTACGGGGAACAGATAATAGCGTTGTCTATTATTCCGACTCGCTGTGCTAATATACTTTGTGAGTATTGAATATGACCACGTCGGAGTAGTTAATTTTATATTGACTTAATAAATTAATTTACACCCCATGGTTATTATGAGTTCATATGCTCTTAATTCTAAAATAATTATTATTTGCGTATATTTAATATTTATTGTTTTGATTTATTAGAGGATGCGATCTTATATGGATTAATATTTCTGGTGAGTTGAATAACGATATTAAGTATATGGTGGATATTAATTATTGACGGAATTCACGTTCTAAAATGTCGAGATTGATGATACCCCCTTAAGAAAGCTTATAGGTTTTGACCGAACCAAACCCTGCAGGTGGATTTTATAATCCGATAGTCAAATAAGTTAAGTGAAAGGGCTTAAAGAATTTTCAAAGAAACCGATTAAATATAATTGTTACTAATTTAATTTAATAGGCGGGTATTTGTAATCTTAATTTGGGAAGAATAATAAGCATTTAATAATAGTATCTCGAATAATTGATTTTGAGAATAAGGATGGGAGTGCAATTATGATTCTTTAGTGGAATGAATTATAATATATGTTTTGTGAAATTGTTTGTAGGTTGAGATAGGATTTCATAATTATAATGGAAGCTCATGTCTTATTTACTACACAAGTCCCTAATATAGCCTATTTATATGTCGTTATAACCTTGGCCACCAGATGATCCATTCATTAAGTCTTTTAGGTAGCAAGAGAGGGTTTAGAGCACAAAGGATCTAAGCCCACACTTAGTTCGTGTCTTTGGCGTTTGGGAATACAGCAGAAGATCTAAACGGAGAAAAGATTGTCGTTTGATTGCCATATTGATTTTTGGATTCAACTTCAAGAAAAGAAACGTGATCAAATCAGTGGGATCGAGCAGGTATAATACCTATTTCGCCTTGTGGGTGTACCGAGTTTTTATTTCGGGGATCGAGGTTCCATTTTGTTCATCCTGTACGATTTCTATCTGGGTGGTTTACCCATCCGTTCGGACGATTCAACGCTGCACAGTTTTTTTTATGTTGATCCTGTGCCGCCCTGCATGTTTGATTCGATTTGTATGCACCATCTCAACTTTCTGGGATTCAGTTCCCTTCAAGTGGTATCAGAGCAGTCTTCGATGCTGCATATGGATTGAAAAAGTTTATGTTGTTCATATTTGTTGATCTATGCATATGGAGTTCAGGTAGGCTAGAATTGTGCTAACCTTTGTTTTGCAGCATTCTATCCCGGCTTTATGGCCATATATGAATGTATATTGATTGAATGAATGTATGATGATGTTTTTTGATTTCCACAGTGGTTTGATTATGGTCGAATCAATGTGAACTCCATTGGGGGTATAAGATCATATGTAACGTTCTATCTCTAGTAGATTGAATGTGAACTCGTGATATGGAGACGTAGGAATAGAGCTTGTAATCTTTAACATGTTGAAGTTGAAGATTAGATCGTGTTTTGGAAGCCCCAAAAGGATTTTTAGTCATTTTGTAGAGTTCTGATGTGTTTAGAACAGTTTTGGTGAAGAACGACGTAGCCAGGGTACAAAAATGAAGTGCAAAAAATTTCGTTTCTTTCGGACACCCAACCTTCCGTTAAGACCGAAGTCATTATGGAGGGATTCCGGACGGAGAAGTTTCTAGAGGAGAATCTTCTGGACGCCCGTCTGGACGGAAAAGCTATTAGAGCAAAATCGTCCGGACGGCGGTCAACCCGTGCGGATGGAAACAGGCCAGACAGTTCAGAATGAAGTTTTGGTTGGGGATTGAGCCAGGATGTTTGCAGTTTTAGACTCGGATCAGGGTTTCGACATGATGGAATGGTGCTTGGTTTTGGGGGCGCTGTCCCTCGACATCGCCTGGGCGCTGCCCCCAGGCCTCGTTGAGGCACTGCCCCTCGATCCCGCAATGTGACCGGTTAGGTTGAACCCCGTGCCATGCAAGTAAACATGGATGTCATGGGATCATGAGGCGACTCAGGAATTCTGGAATGAGCATAGAAGTCGGGATTATCTGTTTATTTATTGTCACATGCATGCTTATTACTATTTGTGATTTTTGTTATGGATGTATGACTCTGGACAACATGGACAACCATTATTGTTGCATGCTTGACAAATGGTTTAATTTAAATGATTTTTTTTTTGAAATTGGATAAAATGAGTAACTGAACAATAAAATTAAAATTTTAAGTTTTATTTAAAAATATTTTTTTCATAAAAGGAGATAATTAAAAATTTTACTACTTACACATATAACACGTAAGATTGGTTTTTACCGGAATCTTTGTAACGTGTGGTTTATTTTGAAATTATGAATTTGTTAAAATTTAACAGTTTTTATAACCCTAAAAAATATTTTAAAAACTAAGTGGATCAGAAAATTTATTCACAGATAAATTCCACGGTCTTCATCACTAGTTTGTAGGTAATGTAATTAATTTTGTGTGTTGGTATTTGGGTCTTTCCCTCTATCGGACAGAATTAATTGCGGTATCACTGGTACAGACTTCCTTTAGGGATAATTTTGGATAATTGTTAGTGTGGATCACTTCTCCATCTGAAGGTGTTATTATGAATCGATTGATTTCGGAATTGGCATGGTCTGTTGCCTAGATAGTAAAATTAATAGGAATTGGCATGTCTAGACGAATGATAAATAGTAGACCGAAATTAGATCAGCTATTTAATCTTACTTGGCATGGTCTGTTGCTTAGATAGTAAAATTAATAGAAATTGGCATGTCTAGACGAATGATAAATAGTAGAGACCTTCTCATAGAGGCGGTGTACTAGGCTGCTGCCGAGTTCTTTTTGAAATGGTAGAGAAAACTAAATTTTAAAATTGAATTCAAAATTTTTGCTCATCATAATTAATGATTTTTAATTATGTGATTCTCAGATATTAAAATGGCTTTCAATCTACTTGCGTCAATACTCAAAGAGAACAAACTAACTAGACCTAATTATGTTGACTAGAAAAGGAACTTGGATATTGTGATAACTGCTGAGGATTATAAATTTGTATTGTCTGAGATTTGTTCACTAGTACCTAAAAAGGGGGCGACCGAACAGGAAACTCAGGCTTATCAGAAGTGGCAAAAGGCTAATCAGATGGCGCGGTGTTACATTTTGGCTTCCATGTCAAATGTATTGCAGCATCATCATCAGTCTATGCCCAGTGCCTATGACATGATTATGAACCTGAAAGAGATGTTTGGGGATCAGAATAGTGCAGCTAGGCAGGTGACCATGAAATCTTTAATGAACACAAATATGGCTGAAGGCACCGTAGTTAGGGATCATGCTCTGAAGAAGATTAGTTTTCTAAATAAACTGGAGATCCTTGGAGTTAAAATTGACGAGGAAACCCAAGTTGATATCATACTCCAATTGCTGCCTGATAGCTTTAAGCATTTCTGCCTTAATTATACAATGAACAAACTCAGTTGTTTTCCTAGGAGAAGTACTTAAAGAACTTCATGCAGCTGAGGGTGTTCTTAGGAAGCCAGCTTGTGCCTTTATTGCTGAAAAGGGTTCTACTTTAAGACGAAAGGCTAAAAGAAGAAAAATGTTCAGAAACAGGGTTGCAAAATTTCCAAAGCAGTTGGTGGGCCATGGACTAGTGTTAAGAAGTCGAAAGGTAGATATTTTCACTACAACCAGACAAGGCACTAGAAGAAGCAATGTTCGATTTATCTCGACAAGTTGAACAATCAAGATAATTTCTATTAACTAGTTATGAAAACATGTTTAGCAGTGTTATCTACAGTTACCTGGTGTGTAGATACGGGAGCCACTAATCATTTATGCAATTCATTGCAGGGGTTCCAAGAAATCAGAAAGCTCAGTGATTGAGAGATTTACCTGCATATGAGTAATAATACAATGGTGGTAGTAGTTGCCGTTGGAGGTATCACTCTCTGTTTTAGTAGAGATAGGATTTTAGTTTTAAAGAATTATCTTTATTTACCTTCCATTAGAAGGAGTTTAATTTCAGTTTCTAGATTGGTTAAAGACGGATATTTGGTTTATTTTAATGATTTTGTGGTTATTAAGGGTAATAAACGATATATCTGTTCTGGTACATTGGTGGATGATCTTTATGTTATTACTCCTATCTCTCCTATAATGCAACCGAATTAATTGAATAACACTTCAAATTTATCATGTAAGAGAAAAGATCCTTCTAAGATGAACCATATGTATCTTTGGCACTTACGCTTAAGTCATATTAATCTGAAAATGATAAATAGACTGGTAGAAGATAAATCTTTGAGTTTATTAGAAGTGGAGGCAGTTCCAGTCTGTGAATCCTTCTTAGAGAGAGAGATGACCAAAATGCTATTTTCGACCAAAGGCTATAGAGCTAAAGAACCATTGAAATTGGTTCACTCTATTTATATGGACCCATGACTATCCGGGTTAGAGGAGATTTTGAGTATTTTGCCACTTTTATCGACAATTACTCAAGGTATGGGTACATTTATTTGATGCACCGTAAGTCTGAATGCTTTGAGAAATTTAAAGAATTTAAGGCGGAGGCGAAGAAGCGTCTTGATAAATGTATCAAGACCCTACGGTTTGACTGTGGTGGCGAGTACCTCTTGGGAGAGTTTAGGGATTATTTATAAGAGTCAGGGATTACATCTCAGTTGACTGCACCGGGTACTCTACAGCAGAATGGTGTAGCAGAAAGAAGGAATATGACTCTTATATAGATGGTAAGGTCTATGATGAGTTATTTGGAGTTATCTTATTCGTTTTGGGGATTAACATTAGAAATAAAAGCTTATATTCTAAACTTGGTACCTTCTAAGTAAGTACCTTCTACTTCCACAGAATTGTGGACCAGGTGTAAGTCTATTCTAAGACATATTCGAATTTGGAGGTGTCCCGCACACATGCTGAAGGGGAATGCAAATAAGTTAGAACCGAGGACGGAAGTCTGTTTCTTTGTTGGGTATCCCAAGTGAACGAAGAGTGGTTTATTTTATAGTCCAAATGACCCAGAAGATCATTGTTAGTACCAATGCCTAATTCCTAAAAGAGGACTATGTAATGATCCATAGGACCAGAAGTAGAATTATTCTAAAAGAGCTAAGAAGTAATACCAATAGTATAGTAGAAGCGCCACAGGTCTCTAGCATCCCATTGCCTTGTTATGGTGAGAGGATTATCGGGACAAGTGCAGATTCTGAACCAAATCTCGATGCTACTACCAACATGTCAGTTTCACAACCAGGGCAGGATGTGGATTTTGGTGCACAGGGTTCAGAACCAGCACAACGTGTCACTGCTAATACACAGACGCAGGTAGTGCCTCGTCATAGTGGAAGGGTTGTTCGTCAACATGATCGGTATATGTTTTTAGGAGAGTCTTTTAACAGGATCTCGGAAGAACTGGATACTGAGCCTTGTAACTACAACGAAGCGCTCCAAGATAAAGATGCAGATTTATGGCAAAGGCCTATGAATTCAGAGATAGGGTCTATGTACTATAATCTGGTTTGAAAACTTATAGAACCCCCCGAATGGATGAAACCCATCGGATGCAAGTGGATCTATAAGAGGAAGAGAGGAGCAGACGAAAAGGTGAAAACTTTCAAAGTTAGGCTTGTTGTAAAAGGGTTCACTAAAAAAGAAGGGATCGATTATTAGGAGACCTTTTCGCCGGTAGCATTGCGTAAGTCTATTTGAATTCTCTTATCCATTGTGGCTCGTTTCAATTATGAAATTTTGGAAATGGACATTAAGATAGATTTCCTTAATGGAAGTCTTGAGGAGTGTATTTATATGATACAACTAGACAGTTTCATAGCAAAGAGCCAGGAGCACATGTTGTGCAAGCTTAAGAGATCTATTTATAGACTTAAGCATGCATCTAGGTATTGGAACACTTGGTTTGATCAGGCCATTAAATCTTATGATTTTGATCAATGTCCTGACGAGTCCTGTGTGTACAAGAAGCGTGGTGGTGTTTCTAGTACTTTACATGGATGATATCTTGCTTATTGAAAACGATGTGGGGGTGTTATCTTCGGTGAAGGTATAGTTATCCGGCCAATTCGATATGAAATACTTGGGAGAAACTAGTCACATCCTATGGATCAAGCTTTAGCGAGATCGCAGGTAAAGAATGTTGGGCTTATCACAAGCTACTTATATCGATACAATCCTTACTCGTTGAAGCATGCATGATTCCAAGAACCAGTATCATAAGACACCTGATGAGATAGAGAAGATGAAAGCGGTCCCTTATGCTTCTGTAGTAGGAAGTCTCATGTATGCTATGCTTTGCACTAGACCCGACATTTATTTTGTCGTTGGCATAGTTAGCAGATATTAGTCTAATCTAGGGCAAGAGCATTGGATAATGGTAAAACATATAATCAAGTACTTGAAAATGACAAGGAATTATATGTTGTTTTACCAGGCATATAGTATAGTACTTTTGGGGTATACAGACTCAGATTTCCAGTTAGATAAGGATTCTAAAAAGTCTACCTCGGGATATGTGTTTACCTTGGGAGATATATCCATAAGTTGGAGGAGTATAGAGCAGTCCTGCACTACTGATTCCACTATGGAGGCCGAGTATATGGCAGCTTTTGAAGCAGCCAAGGAGGCCATTTGTGTCACGCCCCAAACTCCAGATCACGAAAAAAGCCCACGAACAACCTCTAAAACCGCTCAAACACAACGAATGAAAAATCATAAAGCCAAAACGAGGCAAAAACATTTGTAAAACGCACTACCAATGGTTTATTTGATTTAAAAGAGTAGCCCAAAAAGACTACGGTTAAGGCTCCAAAAGCCAAGCCTTTAAAAATAAAATATATATTTTGGATAAAGAAATAACTTTTAAAAGGAAGTATAAGCCGTTCCAAAATCTCCCTCGAAGCATAAGAGTTTGAATGAAGCATAAACCAATTAAAAACTCCTTTTTTAAACCGTTGCACCAACCAACGAAAACCATAATACAACAAACGCATGGTTTTTCTCGAAAGCATAAATCATGCATACATTGGCACCATAGCCATAAAAATTACATTACATTAGAATATGCTCCATAACAAAGGTATAAACTACCTAAGAAAGACAAGACATCAGAGTCTTGTCATTAACTACCTCCAGGCACCTCAAGGTCAACCTACAGGACCACGTTAACCTGAAAAAAGTTTTACAAATCCCACAATAAGAGTCGAAGCCCAATAGAAATAGACTATAATGCACTAAAGAAGGATATGCAATCACATAGCATAAAGTTGACTCAACCACATGAGACTCAAAACGGTTTTACTTCATAAAACTCCAAGTTTTCCATCAGACTACATAAGTCTCCAAAAGATTTTTCATCCTCAAAACCAAGCATTTCAACAATGCAAATAACGTTTCACAATTAAGGAAAAATAGTAACAAACGTTATTTTTTCACTCGGATCACACAGCCAAGAGCAAAATGATATTTTTCACTCAGATCACATAGCCGAGGAAAAAAGGTAATAACTATAGACTCCTGCCTATTACCCTAGTCCTGAGTCATTTAAGACCTGTTAGGTAATGACAAGTTCTATACAGAGTCACAACAACGAAATGATTTTGATGTACCGACTCTGTCACACCATAGACAAAGGCAACAACTATAGACTCCTACCTATTACCCTAATCCTGAGTTATTTAAGACTTGCGAGGTAATGGCAAGTTCTATACGGCGTCACAACAACGTAAACCATTTCATTTACGGCTAAATTGAGGGAATGAAGCACCCCACTTCTTTACAGGGATTAACCCAAAGGAACGCAGCACCACCTGCGCAAGTTTACGGACTTTCACCGAGGAGCGATGGCGGCCCAATACATACCCGCTATCCCGGTGCATCTAAAAAATCATTCAAAAATAAACATGTAGCTCAACTATGAAACATTTTAACAATTATACAATAATCATGTATAAAAAGATCCAGTGGCCATCTGCCACATCATCTATTAATCATGGAGATCAAACAACATTTTCAAAATAATTTCAAAATGTTTTCCCCAGTTTCTATCAAAACGTTTCAAATCTGAGACTCAACCCTGAGGGTTAGCTTCAAACCTCCAAAACACGATTTTTAAGATTTTAATAAATCCTCCGTTTTCAAAACTACCTTTTTGAAAACCACGGATACCCACGCATCCATATTATGTAAAAACCAAGAAAAAGCGCAAAACATGATTCTTATCCAAACGGCATAACTTAAACCTAAAAATATAACATGTAAAGCATTTTTAACTGGTAGAAAAGTATATAACTGCACGTAGCACCCTTTAACGACAATATAGTCTAGGATCCTACCTCATTGAGCCAAAAGCTAAACATCTCGAAAAACAAACCTCGACGAAACGAGATTCTGTCTGGATAGATGCGAAGCCCCTGACACAGATTGCAAGGATCCACTGTCGATCGCTAAAAATCGAGCCTTGGGCCCATCAAAATCTAGAGAGAAGGCAAATGTTTTATGTGAGAGAAGAACCAGATCTAAAAATAATATCCGAAAACATCTCCTAACGTCTGATATTTATAAACCATGCCCAAATACAGGGGGTCAGTGGATTGAACCTCCTGCATCAGTCGACTGATGAAGGCAACTAAAATGTTAAAATTCTCCGCCGACCCAACCGAGTCAACTAACTCACCTAGTCCAATCGACTGGATGCACACACTACCACCCCAGTCGATTGGATCACCTAGTCCAGTCGATTGGTCAACGGAGAAAACCATTTTCTACGACAGAACAGGTTTCTCAACCCTAAACCAAACCGAGCATGCCTTTTTCGAACCTGAACAAGCGTAAAACACATGCACACCTATTATCCTACTATGAAGGAACAAAAACCCATCACATCAGGGTCAAGAGTTAACTCCAACTTTGTTAGCACTTAAATCATTCAAAAAATAAAACAGGTCAGGATCTCACAACTCTCCCCCTCTTAAAGGAATTTCATCCCCAAAATCTAACATTGAATCTCAAGCCAAATAACTAGCAACAATCGCTAATGCAAACTCAGCAACACAGCACAACAGCAGAAATGCCCCAGTAACTGAAACCCCAAAACGGTTATCCCATAAGGAAAACACGACTTTGAAGAATCAACCTCCATACAGACTGCCCACACGTGCAAGTCCTACTGACACTACTGTCATCCATAAAACGTCGGATCAAGATCCAACTCACGCTGCCAAACCTCAAAACCTAACTCTCGCTGAACACAAACCACTCTAGCGGCAAACACATCACACGAGACTAATCCACCATGGTATTTGATTCCAAACACTGTCTACTCCAGGACATAGAGACTATCACCCTCGTTCTTACCGCCACAAACTGGTTCACTCGCACTTGACTATCTCCACAAGTCCAAACATATGACGTCGAATCCTGACATTGATCACACAAAGCCAAATACTACACGTACAAACTTTACTCAACTTTTGACGATCACCAGATGACCACCCACTTTGATACCATCTCGCTACCCTACTGATGCTAACAACGCGATCACGTAGCTGACATGACGCCCATCCACGAGCAACAACACAAACATCCAACTCTAGAGAGAAGCTCACTTAACTCACCAGAACTACCGAAGAATGCTTTCCCTCAAAACCTTCATCCTTTATCCGATCTTCCATCACGAATCACCATTCTCACCTTGGAGAAACACTAAGTGATACACCATTATCCCAAACAAGGCTCCACATAGCTGAAAACCAATTCGGCATCACAGCTACAAAGTCACCTGACCCTAACGAGCCCTTCAACCAAGCACGTCGTGCGGACAGAACATCTCATAGGTATCCAACAACCTACACAAACGCAATCACAACTCCCATGCAACAACACATAACTACCCATCTCAATGTCTCGCCATCAGATCACTAATACCAAGGCTATAGATTGTAGAATTCTTTTGGAATAGACAAATAATAAACAATAATGGAGAGGTGAAATTTGTAAAGTAGTTAGAAACACAAAATGGAGAGAGACGAGGTTGGGTGAAGGAGAAGGGCTAGCTGAGTTTGGAATACCGGCAGTATGAACGTATTCCGCTATCAAAATTTGATTCATCTGAAAGCATGACTATTCTCCTATTTATAGCACTCAGAGGAGCTATATTGGAGTTCAGATAGCACTCTTCCAAGAGATCGAATCGGATCATGAGAGGCGATATCGGGAATTGAAGAGATTCTATCCAATAATCAACCAAGTAGTGTTCTATTCCAACTCAACTGGGTCGGTCGACGAGTGTCACATGGGTACCCGACCAGCTCGGATCAAGTATCCAACCCACTCGGGTTGAGTGACTTGGGGTCACTCGAGTGACTTGAGTGGGTTTGTCTCATAGCTCGACAAATCCCTTTTCTTAGCCACCAAACCACATGTCTCCCAACGTCCCGTGCAGGATTGTACTGCCATTGTCTTCA